>OY787677.1:12292275-12498988 GCA_963678985.1 Spisula subtruncata | reverse complement strand
CAAATGGACATATATAATAACTGACCAGTTTGGGGTCAATGTCATTTCAACATAAAAGTGGAAAATCTAGCTAAAATTGATATTTCAACTTTGTTTTTTCTTCCTACATCATATTTCTGGAATTGAATTTTGTTATTAAAATGATAGCTTATCAGCCCTTGTTAAAAACAATCCGCACCACTTTATAATCTGTCACCCACTTTTTACTTAAGCATGCATGTATATATTATTCGAAAATACCAATGCACTTTTCATACCAGATGTTGTAGACAGATTTTGAATTTCAGTCACCAGCTAGTGGACTAATAGTTATTTGAGGCGTTGCTAGAGATCGTATGACTTCTGATACTCATGACGAAGATGAGCAGTTTGCGACTTGGATTATTGTTTGTATTTCTGATCAGTTGGATTTTAAGTAAGTGGTATCGTTTGGTATTTTATAAATACAAATATTGTAGCATGTGTTAGAAAAGCCGTTTCTGAACGCCTTGTGAGATAAACGTGTTTTATATACATTTACAGTATCAAGACTTAACATGCTTCAATTTTATGTTTGGTACTGCACGACCGTTCGAAGTCAGCTGAATGGCCATGAATCCACGAGCACATGAATATAGTCACATGCATTTTCAAAAAACAGAGAATATTTCGATAGAGGAGGTATACCGGTGTCACTTTATGCATAGCATAAGTATGTACATGTATAGGTACAAAGCGTGAATATATACATTTTTTTGTTATTGATAATTTTGATATGCAGACTATAAGTAATTAACATAATTAGGGTAACCAACATTATGATGAACATGAAATAAACGGTTATTGTATTTTGTTGAATTCCATTAATGCTTACACAAAACGTACGTAAACCATGGTTGATCAATAACTGAACCTATCACATTTCGACTAACTTTAACAAATAGGAAACACATGATAGTGTGTACCTGCGTTTTCTAAAAAATGCATTCACTTTCATAACTAGCCCTGCAAATATCTTGTGTTTTCGGACAATGGTATTCTGTGCATGTTGTGTTAATTGTTAAGTTAACGCTGTTTATATATCTTCTCCATCAACTCAAGAACCGAAATAATCGATTATAAAATTTAGTTTATCGCAGTATGTTCCATTATATTTTTTCAACTTTGGTTCAGGCCAATGACGAGTTGAATAGAAACATTATGTGTTTGCTTTACTTCATTTAGTTAGTATATTTACGACATTGTCGGCACACATTATATTTAATGTGATTCCAGATATAGCAGCCACGTATCCAGGTTGTGAAAACTGTGGATGTTGCGTAGAAGAAGTGTGTGCCAATACGGAACTTCCATGGTATGGATGGACGAACGATTTTTGTACTCACGGATGCATTCCTGGTATTGGAGGGTTGAGGTGTCACAACAAATGCCCCGATGATTGCGCTACATGTGAGCATAAATTACCTAAAAATTGTGACACGTGCGAAAACGGAAAGTATCTTACTTCTGTCACGAGAGATACTAAAAATGTTACAAAGAAATATCAGGGTTGTGTTGATTGTCCAGCAACGTGCACAAACTGTACTTCAAATAAAACCTGTCAATATTGCACAGATGGATACTTCAACACAACATGCTTACAGCCATGTCCATCGAATTGTAAGTTATGTACGTCATTAACAAATTGTCAGGAATGTTATGAACCGTTCTACAATCAAGGTAATATAAATGACTGCTCTCTGTCGTGCCAAGCAAGCTGTGTGTGTTCAACGCCCGGTGTTTGCTCAGAATGTCAGGACGGTTACTTCAACATGAACGAACAATGTATGAGTCAATGTCTAGACACTTGTAAGCAGTGTTCAAGCGTGAACTTGTGTCAGTCTTGCAAAGATGGGTATTTCAACGGAAAACTGATTCCCACGAGTAATGAAGTTACCAATTGCTCATTGCGATGCAGAGATACCTGTTTGCTGTGTACCTCATATGATAACTGCACATCTTGCAAACCTGGACATTATGGATCTTACTGTCAACACAATTGTTCCTTTGGATGTAACAATAGTGAATGTGCTTTATCTGGTGGATCGTGTGAGTGCAAAGATGGCTTTGGTGGCAGTCTCTGCAATGAATGTACTGCTGGCTTATATGGACAAATTTGCGACGATCCTTGTCTATCAAGGAACTGTCCTAACAACACATGTACTAGGGAAACTGGCTATTGTGTATCTTGTCCAAACGGATTCTATGGATTTCAGTGTAACTTAAGCTGTTCCTCAGGATGCAGTGGTAATGTTTGCGATCATACATCTGGTGCATGCTTTGAATGTAGGAAGCCATATACTGGGGACAAATGCTGTCTTGCTGGCGGCAATTGCCGTGACTGTTCTTCACATGCAGTATGTGAAATGTGTGAACATGGTTTTTATGGAAACATATGCAACACACCTTGCCCAACTTCATGTTATATCGACGATAAAGAAACACAGTGTCAAAAAGATAATGGAATATGTTTAACATGCCCCATCGGTTTCCATGGCGATTACTGCAACATGACTTGCAGTGAAGGATGCGCTAACAGTCGTTGCAATAAGGACGGTGGACATTGCACTGATGGCTGCACAGGTGACTACGAGGGGCCTACATGCGCACAAGGTGATAAAAAGTGATTCATTTAATGTTTACACGCATTACATTGTAATACTTAAAACATAACTTTAAGTGCAGTCTCGTTTGGATGTCCCAAATGATGTATTGTTATATATCCCTTAATGTATTTCACGCAACAAATAGCTCTTCGTTCATTATTTTTTTAACAACGTAAATTATAAAATGTGTAAAGTTATAACATCGAGCAAGTCATGGTTGTTGACATTTCATCTGTATCTTCCTTGTCCAAACGGTATTGCGGTTTTGAAGGTTGTGGAATGTCCTAAGATTTACATGTAAACAAACTTTGTTTACTAGCGTTTAATATAACATATATAAAAATTATCAGGCATCTAATACATGTCAATAACATGCATAGGTACACCACTGTATATCCATGATCATATTTCAGTTGATGAAACTGCACGTATTGTTTGTATTGCGGTTGGAGTTTCAGCTGCCACCATTGTGGTTGTGATTGTTATAGTGATATCAGCAGTTTGCTTCGTCCTTCGAAGATGGTAAGCTGACTCAAAATTATTATAATAATGTATTCATGTAAATACTCTGCCTGTATAAAATATATGAAGAAATCAGACAGGAAATGTAGCATTCGACTTACCATCCTAGCACAGAAAACAACAACAACACATCACAACTACTCAGAGCAATGAATTATAAGTAATCAATTCACTTATAAGAAGTTATGTTAATTATTTTCTATCATGGTATTCAGTTATCTATAACGTGCTGCGGTCGATTGTGAATAAAATGAATATATACCCATGTATATACAAATGTAATGGGCTTAAAGTTCTTACGCGTTGAAACAGTTGGACAAATAACATTTTGTTCAGAACTCAGAGCATTCGGAAGCTTGCACGGCAATACCGAGTGATACGATTTGTTATGTATTAAAGCCGTCAGTAAAATTTCAGGAAACAAAGGAACGAGCAAGGGAAGATGGTGGAAGCAAGTTATGTTAACACAGAATTCCAACTCGAAATTTCTGATCAACAGGAGAACGTGCAAACGCCTAACGGTATGTACATATAAAACAAGATTGCCTCTATGCAAAATATTGTTTTAGTGCTAGACGTATAGTACTCACTTAGCTTTATTTTATCCCCATTAACACCCGAGGGAAAATACTTTATGGCTGTGAAATATCAATGATTCGTAGTTAATGTTTGTGCCTGTTACAATAGCTTTTTCTTGTCCTTTTGGTATCGTTTGTGCAATGTTGTGTTTGTTGAGAGACAATTACATGTCGTACCCAGTCTTACATGTATTTGTTTTTATCTTTAACGTTTATCCTAACTTAATGTACCTTTGTTACAGTAGCTCAGTGGTTAGTGCGATTGCCGTCTAAACTGGCGACCTAGTATAAATCCGGGTATATGCCTGCTATATTTCAGTAGAAATAAAGCAAAGAAAGGCTAAGTCCTGTTGTTTTCATGTATATATGTATAGTTAAAGGTATGGTTTGATTTTCGTTACTTTATTATTTAATGTATTGTTTTTGAACATTCAGTTACATCAAATGAAATACGTAATATTTATCTTTCAGAATATGAAGCATTGGACGAAACAGAATATGATGAGATCAAATAATTACAACAACCGATAACATACGTATTTATTGCAATCTCATTTGTACAAATAATCGGCTGCGTCACTTTCAAAATATTCATACTGGACTATACGTGGCTTATACCCAATATGTGACAATTTGGTTGCAGTTTCTGCATTGAATAAGCTTGCACATAAAACACTATATTGATTTTAGGGTAAAGTACGTATATTTTGGGAACAATGTTATGTAGTATTTACTTAATTAATATGTTTTGTATTTTATCACATCACATTTCCCATAAATGATTGTATTGTATTGAGGACCGGAGGCCTTTCATATCATTTAATAAATCTTGAATCTTGAAACTTGAAAGTGGCGCGTACCACATTTTCTTCGAATAACACGGTAATTACATGTACATTGTATCCTATCAAGTGTTCTAAGATTGCAGGATTATACAATTGTTTATACTTTATAACCAAGTCACTATTATTATAATGAGTGTAAATTATTTCACAATATACAGTGTTGCTTGAAAGACTGACGGAAGTTATGCTTTCATACCAATTAGTGACGACAGTCATGTTTGCAATACCTCAATATATATAATGATTACACAAAGGTGTATTATATAATGTTTCTGAATGATTGCAGTTGGGCGGCGATACATTCAATAAAGTGACTTACGTCGCTATATCATTATTGTATTTATATACTGTGTTTGTTATTATGTACGTCTGTTCGTATTTTTGGTTCCGTATAACAATTCATTAAATACAAATAACCTGTTATTTACATTGTTCCATTTTCAATGTGCATTTTTAAGTTATGTTTCCAGGTCTGGTGAAGATGATTATTTTTGTTTTCTGTTTTTGTACATTTAGTATTGCGTATTGCTAGTATGCATTTTACACCATGTAAGAGGACGTCACAGTTATTGCATTTTTTCGGCTTGCACTTTCAATTTTTTCTTTGGCTTGTGGGTGTGTGTATATGTCAGTGGAGTTAAGTTGCGATGCTTCTGATTTCTGTACTCGGCTGAAAGATTGAGTGGTGCCTTCCCTGTCCGATTTCCTCATATCTTTTTGATGGGTTATATCTAAACGGTATATGTGTACTCGTGTATTTTGTAGCATCGAAATGAAAATAGAAAACATTTTTGAGAAGTTTATTTATGTACGAGGTGTATCAAAAAGTTCGGGGACTGTGCCTGTCATTTGTTTAAGTTTTTGACCGAATTCAGTAGAAAATCACACATTCTTTAAAATAACGTATTTTGTGCAAATTCCCAGGTGATATAACTTTTGTCCGGGTATGTGGTGGTTACTTTGATAACTCAAATTATGCTCCGCGGCGCACTTTAAAGATATCATTCATTTGACCTCCCACATAGTGTATACCTATAATTCTGTGAATGGTCATCCTATTTGAAATATAAATCCATCGACATGAACATTAAGAATGTAGCATCATCCCGATGTATACATAATAGCACTGTTGTCACGGATACTGATGTGACGTTATTAACATGTCGTTTTGTGTAGCCTGATTTTCGACGAATTGCATGACGTCGGCGCGTTTTCGATATGACGTAACAATCGGAATATCAATCTTCCGTTGCATTTTGCCCCATTACTCAATTATACACCTATACTAACCTCAGATTAGAGCATGTCACTCAAGTATATGAAAGTAAGGTTGTCTTGTGAAAATTAATCTGTTCAAATGATATAAAATGTGTAGCGATGAGAGTTGTTTAATGCTTATATCGGTAGGGTAGATTTCATGTACTGTGTGAGTATCGGCTCTGGAATAATATTTGTCAAATCTTTCATTAACTGACCAAACATTTAATGAACAAAAGGCTATTTAGTAAAAACTAAGTATTCCGGTAGGCAATATAACAGTTTAATTCAGATTAGTGAGTTTCGAATTCTTTCGCCGCCCTACATTCTACGGCCCATTCCTCTGTCCTACATTATACGGCCCAAGCCGCCGCCCTACATTCCACCGCCCAACATTATACGGCCCATTCCGCTGCCGTACATTATACGGCCCATTCCGCTGCCCTACATTATACGGCCCATTCCACCGCCCAACATTATACGGTCCATTCCGCCGCCTTACATTATACGGCCCATTCCGCTGCCCTACATTCTACGGTCCATTCCGCCGCCCTACATTCTACGGCCCATTCCGCCGTCGTACATTCTACGACCCATTCCGCCGTCGTACATTCTACGGCCCATTCCGCCGTCGTACATTCTACGGCCCATTCCGCCGTCGTACATTCTACGGCCCATTCCGCCGTCGTACATTCTACGGCCCATTCCGCCGTCGTACATTCTACGGCCCATTCCGCCGTCGTACATTCTACGGCCCATTCCGCCGTCGTCCATTCTACGGCCCATTCCGCCGTCGTACATACCTCCAATACAGCCAATTCCACCACCGACTTATTTTTAGACGCCAATATGTATATTCATTGTGTTAAAATATGTGCATTATGCATTTTATTTTTCAAAGTTCTTATTTGTATATTAATACTATCAATAAATAAATAAAAGTAAATGTAATACATTTGTATTCTTGTTCATTACACTGATTGTGTGTTTTTTCCTTGTCTTTGATGTCAATACTGAATTGGCATGATTATTCAAATATTAGATCCCAATGTTTTCTTTTTTTTAAATATTCGGTTACAAAAGAAACTGACAAATTGGCCTTAAAGCAAGCCAGTTTTGGAAGTGTATGCTACATTGGTCTCATTTTCGTATGTTTACTCAATCGGTATAATCAGCTATTGTTTTGAAAGTTGCATTCTAGTTGTATAGAATGTCTTGTTCTCACGAGAATTATATACCAGCAATTGTTGAAAAAGTTACTAAACTGCTAGGGCTTTGTCCAGCTCAAGCACCCTTTGACATTTAACTTGCCCTGGTCATTGGACTACCAATAGAAACCTACGTTCGTGTCTCATAGGTGATACTATTTCTCTCCTGTGAATGTGGCAGCCAACATCGATCCGCGACGGCTAGTAATAGACATTGCCATCACAGGTATTAATTTACCCCTTGGTAGAGTGGGGCATATGTGTCTTGTCAGAGAAAATGACCAGTGGTCCAGACGGGGGTTGAACCCGGGACCCCTCGATCCGGAAGCGCGCGCATACCTCTTGGCTACCCCACCTTGTTTAGTCACAGTAGTAGGTTGCAGACAGATCAACCAAATACATAATAAAGTTACTGACGCAACATAGAAAATCTGCTTCAGTTTTATAGTATTTCCTGTTGTACATGCACTACCTTATTGCATAATTTTGCACCATCAAATAATGTGAAAATAAAAGTGAAAAAAGGCTGATAAAATCTCATAAAAAACAGACGTTCATTACGTTCCTCTACGGTATGCTGATACATGATCTGAAGACACTCTGTATGGGGTCATGTAGATGTGAACTTAACGTCATCAGATCAAAACGATTATTTAACAAATCTGAAAGTGCGGTGACAAATTGCAGCGAGCGACGTAAATGTTTGCTACATGTATAGAAGTCAATGTGAAAGTTGAACGTTGTCATATCTCTAATAACGAACAGAAATGGAGCAAATGTTAGGATATTTTATGCAATTGAGGCTGGCAGTATAACGAATCTGCACACGACTTTGCCACTCATGTATAAAAAGACCAACTATTATAAGGTGTATTGTCGAAAACATAACACGACATGATTCAACCAAGTGTCATTAAGCCGATAATGTATAATGAAATCAGACAGGCAAGGTAGCACTCAACCTAATAATTCTGAGCATTAAATCAGAAACACCACAACACAACTACACTGAGCAATGCCCACACATAAGCCAAAGAAACAATAAAAAGTTCAAGTCCCCGCCAAAAAAGATGCAGGATGACCCAATTTTACAAAGAAATTATAGAATAGCGGAAATTGCACGAGACCGAATGAAACGCAGCCAAGAACCGACCAAGTTCCCCAACCGGCGACCCAACCGCACAAACCCATGCCAAAACGGCGACCTAATGAGGCACAACCATCCCGTGACCTTGTTTAAAACACCTAGGACCGTGACCTAACGTTAATGCGACCTAAAGAGGCACAACTTTGACTTGTCAACTCTTTATTTGAAACGGCAGGACAGTTCGTTTTTTGGTAGGTAAGAATAACTTCACAGTAACTGTTGTTATTATTTAGCGTTGACTGAAAGTTGCAAATATATCTATAATTTGCACACATGCATTACCATTGTGTCGTTATACCAGGGTTTAAAATATGATGCAGTAATTGACTGCTCATATTGTCGCAAAGGTGTATTTGTTATAAAGTATGTATAAGTTAAATCAAGCAAGTAATGCAATTTCTCATCCGTGACATGCTCGTGACTTCATTTACAATAAGACTATTGACAGTTGCGTTTAAAGCAGTGGTGTCCGATTACTTATACCCGTATCTTAGATGATATTGTATTCTTTTGTACTTTTATAATTCATTCGATGAATGGTTTGCTTGAAAAGTTTCAGTAACTTTCATATGTCTGAAAGTACATAAAACACATTTCCTGCGACATGTTAGAATGAGAACTTATAGGACTGATACATACCGGTATTTAAAATCAGGCGCCTCAAATGTGCATATTTTTAGGACAATCAGATTGTTTTACCATAAGTAAAGAGTAGTTTTGAACACTGTTTTCTTTTTTTGTCAAAATATCGATTTTCTACTTACGACCATTGCGTTCTAAGCCAGCAAGCAATATGGACGTGAGAGTAAAGAACCATCTTGGAATACTTATTGTTTTAGTTATATGGGAAACAAGTAAGTTTATTATCTTCAGGTACATTTTAAATAATTGTTTTATAGACACTTAAATTGTGAGTGTGGTGTGAAAGATTCACAATTAATTGCATCATTAACGTTATACATTTAGATCTTAACATAATCTTAGACATAATCTTTAAACAGAATATAGCTTTGTCGTCTTTAAAAATATTCCTATTAATTATCCACTGGTGCTGCTACGAGGGTAATTCAATAAGTTCGTGGACATGACTCATTTTTCTATTACACATTGACAGAGAAACTACAGCACTAAACTACATCCTTTCTTACACAAGTGCAAAACATTTTGCTCGAAAAGACACGACGCATTTTTAAAGAAAATAGCGCTAACACAAAACTATCACCTTACTACAGCTACCACAGAGCGCAATTATATTCTGGCATCAGCGACGTTATTGGCGTTTCCTATTTCTCAAATTGTAAACTCGAAATTAAATCATGTCATTCAAATGGAATAAAACATGAATGTTGAATTTGTATATTATTTAACATATTTACTACGAAATTATACAGTCAAACGTATGAATGAAGCTAGACTCAATGGTTGTATGTTAAATTAAAAGCCTCGTATATTTTGACTGGCGTTTCCTTTAATGTTCCCACCTTTGCAAATTTCATCCGATCCATGTTGTGTTTTTGGCCTGGGGCGAAGCCCCAAGGCCATATTTATGATAACAGTTTCTCAGCCTATTAGAATTGACCTTCCAAAATCCCAAAACTCCCAATTTCCACTTTCATGCTCAATATAAAAGTAGTTCTTCACGGATCTCACTAACCCGCCTTTAAAAATGCAGAGCATCACTATTTAACATTACAGTTTCATAAAAAAGTGTAAAAGAAATATTATTGAAGCAAAATTGCTAAGTATTGCTAGGACAAAGTTTCTATTGTTTACATATTCATGCGAGAATAAGTTCCTCAATTGGCGGTCTTATGCCGAAAAGATACGCGTGTTTACGGAGACAGTAAGAAGAAACTTTTTCTGAGACATTTTTTTGAAGAAATTATATTTGGTATTTATATAAACATATTTTAAATATTGTTATTTCATTTTTGCGTTAACAAGACATTCCAGAAAAAATAAAATGATTTTTGTGGATACCGTAATGCCCCATACATAAGTTGCACTTCTTGAAACAAATTACCAAAATACCGCGATTGCCCATACATGATTCGATATTCTGTATAAGTCGCACCCATCAATTTTTTTTAGATCTCTTTAATTTAACATACTTCAGTATTAGAAAGTCGACTTCAGCCATAATTTTCAAAATCTTTAAGAAATTGTTTGCAAAACATTAGCAAGGTAATACTACATGTTGTTCAATGTGACTGTGCATGTACGTGTATGTGGGAAGCTGGAGGCATAAATGTCATTCTGACATCTCTTGTTTACTAGTACTTAAACTAGATAGGCAAGTTAAGCATGACCAATAGATTAAACCTTCAACTTTGTACGGTCAACATAACTGTACACTGCAGCTGGCAGTAAAAGAGCGTGAATCCGTTTACATATACTTCAGTTTATTCACTAAACTTCTTCCCAAGCATACAATGTTTAGCCTCAGGCCTTCAGCGCTTACAGCGCTTTGATTAATACTATACAGCTCTTCAGAAATTTGATATTGCCGCCAAATCACACGGACACCAACCACTGCATGTTCTCCGTTTGCTCTAATTAGCAGCTTATGTGTTTTTGTGTATTTCCAAGACAAGTGTACACTTTGATAATTGCTCGAATTACCTTGTGTACTTTCATTCGAATGTTGACGTTAATGAAAATTTGAAGGCATATGTCAAATTTTTATCAATTCAAACACAAACGTCCAAATATTTTATTAATTTTAGGAAATATTATAATTCTATTTTGCAATAATCTAGCATACATATGTGACTGTAAATTAATTAGATCGGAATTTATAACTAGTCGAACAAGTAAATAAGGTACATGACGTCGGCCTTACTATGGTTATACAACGGCTAATGACATGCTATTGTGTTGCATAATAAAATATAAATGTGTACCTATGGTAGAATATAAGATTATATATTTATCAGCAACAAAAAAAAAACTACTTCAATCTATAGTTAGTTATATTTCACAACGTTTCGACGTGTTCTTAACGTCTTCTTCAGGTGAAGATATTACAATAACATATAAACCGGAAGTGACGTCATTAACGTCATGTAACTTCGTTGACGTCAAAAAGAAACATATGTTTTGGCGTACTAATTATACAAATAAATTAAATATATAGGATCTATAAAGATACATAAATACTGGAAAAATGCAATTTGTATGCTTAAGTAAGATGTGTACCAGTAAAAACTATACATTAAATGTAATTGAAATAGCTAAATACTGTAAATTATTAAAGAATTAAAATAGAATTTAGACCATGTGGTTGGAGTGTACCAAGCAGGTTTTCCTTACTGTCAAGTGAAACGTTACAGACGTATAACAGCCGACGACGATCAATTTAAGAAAGATACCTTGCAACTGAAACAATATTTTAAAACAAAGAACTATCCGGATCATATTCTCATCAAAGCAGTTGATAAAGCATCAATGCTAACTATGAATGAAGCTCTTGAACCATCCACCAGGGCTGACCGCAAAGAGGAAGTAATACCCTTTGTATTCACTTACAATCCGTCCTTGCCGAATATAGGAAAAATAATCAATCAATATTGGGGACTGTTGAAAATTTCACAGAGTGACAGTGTTAAGCAACTATATAAATATAAGCCTATTGTCCCCTATCAGAGACCTACTTATTTGAAGGAAATTATCGTACACTCGTCATTAAACAAACTGGTGACCAATGGGAACGTTCATAAATGTCATCGGAGCCGCTGTAGTGATTGTTCCAGTATAACAGCGTCTGACTCTTTTAACAGTTCTAGTAATTTAACAAGTTTTAATGTTAAGTGCTTCCTCTGGTGTGATTTACCTTATAACCTGTACAAAATGTGAAATGCAATATGTTGGACAAACCCAACAAAAATGTAGCCCAAGAATGAACAGTCATAAATTTGATATCAAACATTTTCCTGTTTCTTTCACTAATGTATCTGAACACTTTAATTCGCCCGGACATAGTATTAAGGATTTTTCCTTTATGCCAATTGATAAAATCACAAAGAACCCATTCTTTAAACATAAATGTACTAAAATGAGAACGCTTGTTTATGAAGAAATTGAATGACCCTCGTAATCTCCTTGTAATCTAATTAATCTCTCAATAAGAAAAACGATGTGATTGTCTTAAAGCTATAAACAAACAAGCTGATTTTCCACGTCATGTTCAAGGAAAATACATGTATGCTTGCAAGAGGAAAACAACACAATTATTTATACGAACGAGTCTACATTTTACAGGTAAAGCAGCACCATACCCAGGATGTGAAGACTGTGGATGTTGTGTAGATAAGGTTTGTGCCCGAACGTATGCCCAAGGTGGTCGGATAAATGATTTCTGTACACACGGGTGTATTGATGGTATAGGCGGTAACAAGTGCTACAACATATGTCCTGATGATTGTGTCACATGTGAACAAACAATTAATGCAAACTGCGCAACATGCGAGACCGGAAAGTACCTTTCCACCGTCACTAGGAATACTAATAACGGTCCAAAGACATTTCAGGGTTGCATGGATTGTCCAGCCACTTGTACAACGTGTACATCAGAAACTAGTTGTCAGGAATGCACTAATCGATTCTACAATACTAGACAATATAATGGCTGCTCATTGGAGTGCCCTGCAACTTGTAAGCAATGTACATCATCTACCAACTGCCAGGAATGTTATGACAAGTTCTACAACCAAGGAATCACCACGGACTGTTCCATGTCATGCCCAGAGAATTGTGTTTGCTCATCGCCCGGTATTTGTTCATCATGTCAAGCTGGTTTCTTCAACGTAAACCAACAGTGTCTGAGTCCTTGTCCGGATTCATGCAATGCCTGCACAGGCCAGAACACTTGTCAATCATGCAAAGACGGTTACTATAACAGAATAGAAATTTCGACCAATAACGAAATCACTGAGTGCTCACATTCGTGCAGAGGGACTGGCTTCCAATGTACGTCGTATGATGTATGCGCTACTTGCAAACAGGGACATTACGGATCTTACTGCCAACATAATTGTTCCGTTGGGTGTACAAATGGTGCATGCAACACAAATGATGGAACGTGTAACTGCAAAGCTGGCTTCAAAGGAAATCTTTGCAATAAATGTGAGACCAACAAACATGGTCAACAGTGTAACAAGCAATGTCCTACTATGTGCAAGAACAATGTCTGCACAAGATACACTGGAAACTGCCTGGAATGTGTATCAAACACTATTACAGGTGTTAAATGCGACATTTGTGTACTAGATACTTGGGGTACATTGTGTTCCAATACTTGTCCAACTAATTGTCAAGGACAATGCGGAAGGGACACTGGTTACTGTGAATCTTGCGTTGGGAATTTTAAAGGAATTTTATGTAACGAATGTTCAGCAGGGTATTTCGGTAAAATGTGCGAAAAGGTCTGCCCTGAACAGTGTCTCAACTCTCTTTGTGATCGCTCTGATGGGACCTGTGGATCATGCAATCAGAATTATGCCGGTTCTACTTGTGAACGATGTATTGCCGGCTTCTATGGACGGTCGTGCGATGTTCCTTGTCCCTCTACTAAATGCAAAAACGAAAACTGCACTCGGGAAACTGGCGCTTGTATTTCGTGTCAAAACGGATTCTATGCACAAGAATGTGAATTTAACTGTTCGCAGGGTTGCAATGGTAATGTTTGCGATTTTGGTTCAGGTGCGTGCGAGTGTCAGGGTTCGTATTCTGGGGACAAATGTTGTGTTGATGGTGGACATTGCAGTGACTGTTCTTCAAATACAGCTTGTGAAATTTGTGAAAGTGGTTACTTTGGGACAAACTCTGATTTACCTTGTCCAAGTACATGCGCTAGCGATGGACAAGACTCACTGTGTGAAAAGACAGAGGGTAAATGTTTGGTATGCTCGGATGGTTTCTATGGCGGTTATTGCAATTACACGTGTATTGATAGATGTACAAACAATCGCTGCGACCAGGACACCGGGCACTGTATCGATGGATGTGTTGGTGATTTCGAGGGTCCTAAATGCGCACATGGTAATACAATACTTATTAATTTACTTCTGATGTACATACATGTTTATACACATAACATAGTACATGTAATACTTAAACCTTAACGTTATAACTTACCGTTTATGGTTTGTTTAACAATGAAACTCGTAAAGTGTATGGAGTTTAAACATCGTCTATGTCATGGTTGTTGTCATTCGATCTGTATCTTCCTGGTCCAAAAGTTATTTCGGGATTGTACTAAGATTACGTGTAAACAAAATTTATTTACTAGCGTTTGATATTACATATATACACAATAATCAGGCATCTTAAACACGTCAATAACGTCCAATCGTACATAACATCACTGTATATTGATGATCATATTTCAGTTGATGGCACTGCAGGTACTGTTGGTATTGCGGTGGGAGTCTCAGCTGCCACCATTGTGGTTGTGATCTTTATATTGTTAGCAATATTTTGTTTCATCCTTCGAAGAAGGTAAGCCGACTTAATAATACATTCATATATACAACATTGTCTATATAGGCAGCACTAAGACAATGATTAAAACCAATTAGCTTAATTTCTATGACGGGTTATGTTAATTAATTTGTTGTCGATTTTGGCATTAATAAAGTGGCAACAGTTGGAACAGTTGGACACATAGCATGTTGCTAATAATTCAAAATTTTCAAAATATTGCACAACGATACCGACTGATAGAAATATGAAGAATCTATCACGACAATGACAATTAATTTAATACTGATTCCCCAAACGAGCAATTGACTGTTGGCATTTGACAACGAGTGATAAAATCATTATATATCGCATGTCACTAAAACTAGTCGTTTATACGCATCGATTATTTGAACAACACGACCGTGTAGTACAACGTTTTATCACACACATGTAGTATAGGAGTATACGTACTGGCTAACTAACCCGGATACAAGGAAATTGATTTGATATACGAATTCATAACATTGTTACAGGTTCAACATCAGAATAGAATGTAACAGATTTGTTATTAACATTTCAGGAAACGAACGAACGAGCAGGGGAAAATGGTCGAAGCAAGTTATGTAAACACAGAATTCCAAGCAGCTGAAACTCCGGATCAGCAGGAGGACACTCAGACACCACACGGTATGAATATTTATACCTGTAATTATTGATTTTAGTTATAAAATAAATTATGCGATGCATTTGGCAATGGCCAAAAGTCTTGCAAATAAACTGTAAACTGTAAAACTGATAAAAAACTCTTCATGCATGAACAGTTATGGACAGTGTTGTGATACTCGCTTAACTTTAATTATCATCCCAATGGACACACGAGGGAAATTTTTAAGGCTGTGAAATACCAATGTTTCATAGTTAGTATTTATGTCTGCCATAATAGTTTTACTTGTTCTGTGTGTATTTTGTGTCTGTTGAGTGCCCTCTCCATTGTGTACCCAGTCTTGTATGCTTATCGTTCACGTTTGTCCTAATTCAATGTAACTTTGTAACATACTCATTGCATGTATGTGTATCTCAGTAACCCAGTGGTTTGTGCGTTGGTCGTATAATCTGGCGACCAGGTTCAAATCCGGGTGAATGCACATATACACTCACCCGCTTTAAAAACGCACCACTATTGGAAATAATCAAATTTTGTCAGAATACATTTTTTTTTAAAATTGATAGTTTACAGGGTTTGTTCAGTTCATAAGCTTGACATAATTAAAAAAAACGATTTATTTTTCATTCGGAAAACCCCGCCCAGAGAACTTTTTTGATTTTGCATGTTTTGCGCATGCAGCTCGATCGCGACAACCTGTGTGGACAATATTATTTTTAAACTGTACGCTGTTGGTTTACACATTAAAAAAAACAACATTAACAATATTTGCTAATGGTATTTTAATGCTGCGAATATCTCGAATATTTGTTCTCAATGATTGCGTCTATGCTTCCAACTGAAAAGAGCATCGGTGCCTTAGCATGGCGGATTAGTTGCCATCATTCAATACATGTGGGCTTAGAACATCGATTCCTAGCGAATGACACAGTCAAATACCGACCTGGATGAAACCAGCAAAAGGCATTGACCCCGAGCTAGGAGGAAACATGAAACAGTTTGTGTCACTGTAATTGGTTCCGCATGGCTGCACACAGTGCCAAAATAATACCGGGTGTCAATTAACAAGCCAAAAGTACATTATTGCATTTTTATAATTATTTCGTTCATAATTGCCAATAAAAAGGAAAACTATTTTAGTACATTTTTAATGAGTTTTCTCCCGTTTAGAGCCTGAAGCCCCAACCTTTTGTCTTCAAGCTCCTTCATAGTGTTGATTTAAGGTGCCATAGAAGCACCACGGGATATGTCCTGACAGTCTAATGCTCATAACCAGCACTGCAAGTTTAAATAAGGCTTGAATCCATCTTAGGTTCACATAATGCGCATATCTGAACCGCACTCGGTCGTATGGTATTAGCCAGACAGCCATAGCCACATAACATTTATAATTCAAGTCAACTTTGCTTGAATGGAGGGAAACATCACAAAGAAAATAATTCTATCCTATTACGTAATTAATGTTATGCTTTAGGAGGAGATAACACGCGCATGCATCAATGTATCGGGCTCTTATACTTGCTTTTGAAATTGTGACTTTCACTTTCATTGGTCTCAGTGTTATCTATATCATAATTCATTTCAAACTCGTAATAATGGCATGAAAATCACACACATCGTTGAATATAGACTGCAGATTATTAATCCGAAAATAATTAACCATAATTTGACGTTTTCATCACAAAAACCGATATTTCATATGTGGTGCGTTTTTAAAGCGGTTGAGTGTATATCCTCATATATTTCAGTAAAAATAAAACAAAAAAGCTATGCTCAGCATAATGTTGTTCCTGTATATTTGTATACTTAAAGATATAAATGTGAAATGTACCAAATCCTATTTTTATTGTTTTGCGTATTTTCTAATTAAATGTACATAACTTGAAACTTACTCATTCTGTTTGCATAGTTGCATGTATGGTTTGCATTGACTTTGTTTGTTATTATATTTGATATTGTACATTCAGTTTAATCAAATGAAATACTTATTTTCATATTTCAGAATATGAAGTATTAGGTGCAAGAATTCAAATGGACGAAACAGAGTATGATGATATAAAATAACAACACAACCGATAACATACGTGCTTATGATAACTACACAGCCGATAGTGTCATATACCAATTACGTGAAAAATAGAATTGTAGATTACTTAACCCTGTTCAGAGCAGGCGTGAAACTTTGCCCGTCAAGACTGTGACGCTTGAAATGACGACTTCGGGCATTATCGCAATGAAAGTACTTACTAGTGCATTTACCGAAGAAAACAGAAGTCTCTCGAACAATAATTACATTCTATGACAGGATAGTAACGCTAGAAATAGATTCGTGCAGTATACGCGGCATATAAGTAGCGCATTTACCCAAAGAAACAGAAGCGTATCCGATGCTGCCAAAACCATTGATAAATATTTTGACACAGCCTTTTTGTATAATGTTACGTAAACAAGGTTACCATCCGGTCTGTAACAAAGATTACAACAGGTGAATTGCCTGCTTATGATTTCTACTGGTACGAGTGCTATAGTGGGCATGTATTAACAGACTGCATGAGCATTTATACATACATAGATAGTTCCAGCTTGTCTATAAATAGTATCAGGAGTCCCTGTGATCATGGCAAACTATTTAAATACTGCATCAAATGTGGCGGGCGGGCTACAGGTTTTGCAACTGAAAATTTAATTGGCTGATCACAAGAACACACCCTGTTCTTTCAGCGCTATCGACGCTTTGAAGTTGCAGTTATTGCGTTGAATGAGACTTTAAAGAAAACGCTTTATTTGTGTATTGGTGTTAGGGTAAGGTATAATTGGAAACACTAGTATTTAGTACATGTATTGACTTTATATATTTAATATATTATGTATTTTATCATATAAAATTACCCATTTCATAACATCGAATATATCTCGAATCTTAAAAGTGGGACGTACATGTACCACATTTTCTTCAAAGATCACGTTAATTACATACCATGTATCCTATAAACTGTCCTTTGATGACAGGATTAGATAATTGCTGATCATTGATAACCTAGTCATTCACTATTATTATAGTGTGTGTAAATTATTTTACAATACAAGGTTACACATATTTGCACATTAAGTGTTTCCTGCAAGACTGACATAATTAATATGTCCTTCTTTAATATCAAGCAGTTAATACAGTCTTGTTTGCAAAGCCTCAATATATATAACGGTTACACAAATGTGCATTATATAATGTTTCTGAATGATACAAAGGGCGATCAATATATTCGAGGACTTGTCATCTAGCAATATCATATTGGCAACAAGATTTAAAGCCAATTAATATCATTCGAAGAAAAACCGAATGCACTAATAAAATGTTTCGTCTTATTTTGCAGAATTTAACGGAAAGTGTACCTACCGCGGTGTGATTTTTGCTGTATATACTTATTTAATCGACTCGACCGTTTGACAGAGACCCTACAATCACATAAACTATCTAATCATACTATTCATAATCATATAAAAATGGCCAGTTGGGAACGCAAAGAATACATGCACTATTTAGTCAAGTCATATTGGAGATATCGCGAAGATTTTACAGGTGACACGTTAATTGTCATAGCATGCCGTTGTTCTGGGATAACGTTACGACCGAGCTGCTCGACGTGAGTGCTTCACCATGGTTACAAAAAGTGTTGTCATCAAGTAAATCAGTGACGTTATCATTAAGTACATTAGAAGAATTGAAAGCTTGTAATTACATTACTGTAGTTGCAATATTTCAAAACTTAGAAAGAAATTCCACAATTATATTGATCACCTCTCGTTGCAGTTGGACGGCAATACATACAGCTGTCTTACGTCACTATAGCATTATTGTCTTTGTCTACTGTTATTGTGTACTTTTGTTCGTGATTTTAGTTTCGCATACATTATCAAATATCAGTAACATGAAACTATCCCTTTTTTACATTGTTCTTTTTACACTGTACATTTGTAACTTGTCTGCTGAAAACGTTTATTTTTGTTTTGATGCATTTTACAATTTGTATGAGTAAGATAGGGGCGTGTGTTATTGTTACATTGTAGAAGTTTACTCGTTTGTTTTGTTATGAAAATAGAAAACATTTTTAGAACTTCATTTATAAAGAATTTGGAGTATGAATGTAACCATAATTAATTGACATTGAGTAGTTTTTTATCCCTTTGAGTTTTTTGTTCTACCATGTCTTTCATCAGTAAAATCGTATCCCGTTTCATTAATCAAGTAAAATATTATTCGATGATAATTGTTAGTGTAGCATTTAAATAAATCATTGTCACGTTGGTCAACAAATTATGAATTACACGGATCAGAACAGAATGCCATCGGATGAAAATATCATTTGCGTAGCAGTACTGCATGCTTTCTTTGTATGTAAATTTCAACATATCGCTTGCTTAGAATGATAATGATATATTTTCAAATTCTGTTGATATGCCTATTATATGATATGCGATTGAAATAGAAAAGTTGTTAATTGACCGTGAAAATATTTCTGTCTCGATCCATTGTTTGTTAAACAATTGAATTGTTCACACTGAAATTGAATGGTGTTAAATCGAAGTTTGAAAACAACTTGATACCTGTCTCAGCGCATTAATTGAATAATTTGCACAATACCTGAATACCGGGTTAATTTAGCGTAATACGTTTTCATACTTTAAATACTTAAATGTATTTAATCTATCAAAAAGTGATAGAATAGCTTTCTACCCTCGTATATCTAGATTATATCAACACTATAAATCAGCTAGTACCCAGGAAAACTGGTTTCTGCATATAATACGCATAATTTTGTTTACATGTGTCAGTAAAATCAGGGGAAAAGAAACAAACACAAATACACCACAAGTCCAAGAATTTAATCAATTATATATATAAAATATCAAGAATGAATAAGGTGTACAATAAACACACAAAGTAAAAAATACGACTAGTTAATATTACAACACCGCTATAACAGCGAACGAAAGTTTAATGTCGAATCATAATACACGTACATACAATGCTTATACACTTGTATAAAAGGTAGGAAAACTTTTCAGTATTGTTGGATCCGGATGTGTCGACCTCCGCATATGTCGACACAACTTTGACGGTCCCAAAAATGTCGACATAACAAGTGTCGATTGTATAACGAAAACTAGAACTTGTCATTTTGACCGCATTTCAAGCTGTTTTTTGCCAGTTTTCTCAAAATGTGGATTTTGTACTGCCGACCTTCTCATTCTATGCCAGCGATATGTATATTTATTTTGTAACATATTTGCATTATGTATGTTATTTTTCAAAGTTCTTATTTGTCTATTAATGTTATCAATAAATAAATGTAAATAAATGTAACGTTAATGTCTATCACACTTGGTGTGTGTGTCTTCAATGTCAATAATTAATTAACATGATATTTAAATCTTAAACCACAATGTTTTTGTCTTAAATACTCGGTTTCAAAAAAAATTGACATGTAGGCCTTCAAAAATACCAGTTTCGGAATAGTATGCCACTTTGGTCACTTTCGTACGTTTACAATTAAGGTTATCGGACAGGGAAGGCAGCACTCTACTGTACAAGCTAGCAAGCAAAAACTATAGTTGGTGTGAGTTCAGTTTTACCAATTTACATTTACGATTTCAATACATGTACTGTCATGGTGCATGAATACCACTTATTATTCAGAAGCAACAGCGAGGCGAGTGGCATCAACACATCGTTTATCCAAGTTGAGTTTTAGATACGCAGTAAAACGAGACTATAAGGATCCACCATGAGCTGCTATGTAGGATAAGGATATCTCACCCGAGGGGTCGGATTTTAACCAGGGACGAGGCTTGCCGAGTTCCCTGGTTAAAATTCCGACCCCGAGGGTGAGATTTCCTTATCCTACATAGACTGTCTCATGGTGGATCATTTTTCTTCGACGCAATTCGTGAAAATATGAGTTTTTATCATTATTTAGCGTTCGTGGCGTCAACGTGACGTCATCATAACGTGGCATTTGCCGTACGTTCGCATTCAAAACAATCGATAACATAGCGTCGTAATGTGCCTACACAGTTATGCTCTGCCTGAGAAAATGCCCCTTAAATATTATAGAACCTATTTTTTTGTTCTTCTTGTTAGCTAAATACCAAGTTTATTTACTATGCAGACGTAGTAGAAGTAAAAGTAGACCCACTTAAAGGTCGGAATAAATTCACGTGCGGTTGCTCATGTGAGAAAGATGTTGCTAATGTGAGATCAGATTTTCTTCCATTAGCAACGCGCTTATCTTACATTAACAACGTCGAAGAAAAAAGTGTCATAGGCGCTTGCTCTGCATAAACAATATGCACAACGGTCAGTTTTTCCAACTGTTATTAATCACTCACAATACCTTATTCCTGATGTACTCTATCGCAACGAGAATATTAGAGAAGAAAAGTCAGTTTCCCTTATATGCCTAGCGTCTAACAAGTGAATTTCTGGTACTAATATTTTCCTGGGGTCGAACCCTGGACCCCGCACAAGGTTTCGAGGAGACGGAGGTTCAAAAGCTAACCTAACGTATGATTTACAGCATATAAGACAAAAGTTTGACTTTGCACAATCACACAATGTGAAAATAAAAATGAAAAACAAGCCGATACAATCTCATCAAAAACAAGACCATTATTATGTTCCAATACGGTATGCTGATACATGATCTGACAACACTCCGTATGGGGTCATGACAATGTGATCTTTCGTCAACCATTGAAACAATTTTTAACAAATCTGAAAGTGCGACAACAACATGTGGTGTATTGTGCACCAGATGGGACATTTGAACGTTGAAAGTAGTCATATCTCTAATAAGGTAAAGGAATAGTGCAAATATTAGGATATTTTATGAAACAGACAGTCACACACATATTACAATGACTAACTGAAACTACCATCAAGTGTATTGTAAAAAACATAACTCCCAACATGATTCAACCAAGCATCAATAGGCCCATCCACGTCTTAACAAGGTAATGGAATGGAGATTTTTGTTTGGTGCGGCAGGTAAGACGTATATAATTATAGTTATTATTTGGCGTTGACAGAGAGTTGAAACTATATATATCATGTGCGTACATGTGTTTCAATAATATAGTTATACCAGGGTTTAAAATACTGCTTCAATAATTAACTGCATATACTGTCGCGTAAGTTTACATTGTTATAAAATATGTATACGTTAAATCAAGGAAGTACTAAAATTTCTCATCCGTGACATGCACATGAATGCATTAAGACATTTTTCTGTAACGTTTAAAGCAATGGCTTCTGATCGTTGTATCCTTATGTGTCGATGATATTAGATCGTTGCGTATTTTTTTAAGTACAATCAACGTCCAAAGTTTTGAAGGCATTCCAAGGATCGAACGTAAATTGATAAGTAAATGTAAATATTTGTAGAAGTTTGGAATAAGATTGTAGGTGTGAGGTAAGATATCTGAATGTATTAATACTGTTACAATGTAGATCCTAATAATTAGTCTTTGTTAATGCATTAAATCGATAAGGGAATAAATAAAGGATATATAACGATTTGTCAATTTATATAAAAAAAAAACGAGTTTTGAAAGTGTTTTCAAGCGAAACACTGTCGAGCTTAATAATATTTCCTGAACGAGTTTAATATAAACACATGAATTGACAACGGATGAGAGATTCTTTACATCATATGACGCTAAAACACAAACTACAAATAGATTTATTGGAAAACCTCAACCATGTATGTAAACCTTATACTACACGTGTTACGTATAAGATTATATTTACTTGCTTTACTAACATGGATGCAAAGGAAGTCATGTGATATTATATTTGCAGACATCAATCATGATTTTTAGGGATATTAACACCATAATGATTATTAACCATTTTAACAACCGATGACCGACCAAAGGAAATACAAACATGGTTTGTAATAAGTGTGGACTCGTGATACCTATTGTGCTATATACGGGAATACGTCCGATAATTAGATATACAATGTACAAAAGAAGTACTGATTACATTGGTTGTTAAACACTCAGAGATACAAATCGGAATTTTTGAAATATTCACATGTCAGAAAACCTGGCATTACAACCAAAGCAAGTATTGGTAAGGCTTCCACAGGTGCTAAGTATGTAATTGTTATTATATTAAGTTCAAATTTTGAGCACGTTTCTTATTATCAGAACGGAATCTGTCTTTCCAAATTATATTATTTCAATGTACATATTATATTATTATAATTATAAGTATTAACAAGGAACACTGGGGACTGTGTATCGTATGTTGGGAATTTTCAAGGTAATATATGCAACGAATGCTCAGCTGGGTATTATGATAAGATGCTTGATCAGAACTGCCCTGAACAGTGTTACAACTATCTGTGTTATCGTTAACTATACGTATATTTCAAATAATGTCCACGTTATAACGTTTATTATTACGAGCATATCATAATCTCTCTTTCCAAAGTCATCATTAGAAAATACAATTTAGAACTTCCGCTCATGAATGCGTCCAAATAAATCAATGTAGTTGGGGCAGTCCTCCAAATTAAAACCAGTACATGCTACTGATTGACGACCAAGGAAGTTTAGAAAACTTTCATCTATACACTCAGCCAAATTTCTAATTAGTCACTTTTTAAACTCACATATTTTTGTACATAACAATTGAAAAACTTAGAATACTTAACTCATTCGGTCTAATATTCTAAAATAAATTCAGTTCGAATTTCATTTAGCCTCGTTACCTGTTCTGAGTTATGGCCCATTGTATACGAAACAGATTTATTAAGTTAAATGCGAAACCTGTCAGTGGAAATGTGATCAACTTAAAACTGATCTTTATGATAATTGGTAGCAATGATCATCGCAACCTTGTAAAGGATAAGTAAGATTTTAGGTTATCCGGCGCCATAATCTAGGTCACTAGGTCAAATCATAGAAAAACAAAATGAAGTCACAATTAGGGGCTCACAATTTCGACCTTACACTTGTGAAATTTAGTTACAATGATCATCTTAACAAAATCTAGGTCATGTGTGAAGTATGGTTAACCTGAGTTAAAAACAAGGTCACTAGGTCAAATTATAGAACAATCTATGGAAGTCTCTAGAAGGCGCCTTTTTTGCCTAATCTTTATGAAACGACGTCATAAGGGTTATGAAAACAAAATATAGGTCAAATCTAATATTAACTCATCATGGGTCAAAACTAGGTCACTAGGTCAAATAATAGAAAAACCTTGTTGAGCCAAATAGTCGCAACAATTTGTTCAATGAGTTTAACCTATTGATCTATTCTGACCCAGATGACTTAATAACGCACTTGTTTTGAGAGGAACATTTTGACTAAATTGCATAAATATTTGACACAAACTGTGACTTTTGAGCATCGTTTTCCATTAATTTGAACGAGTGATCTACTTTTGACAATTTATAAATTTGACCTAGATTTTGTGGAGATTATCATTGTAACCACGTTTGATAAATAGTAGGTTAACAGTAACACCTCTAGAGACTACAGATAACCATAAAGTCAAAATTGTGAATACAGATTCAATTTTGGTCGGACAATTAGGAAGAACAGTCACCCCCGCATCAATAAATCCTTGTATATTATGATTACTGTCCAAACACAATTATTTTTTTCCATTAGACACACATGTATATTACACATGTTATGTGTAAATTTTAAAAAATTGGACTAATATTAAAGAAAAAAATAAAACGTATGTTTCCCCTTCCAATTGCTATTTTGAGTCATTTTGTCGACATTTGAATATTAGTATACCTACACGTAGAATGGCATAACTGTGAAAAATAAATTGTGTGATGATAATATCATTCTTTGTATTCGATAGAAAAAGGTTGTATCTTTCAGAAAAATACACTTTATGTACAATTAGTGAACATTTAACGATCTACAGATTAACAAATTAACAATTATTATGAAATAAGGAAAATGCTGAAACTGCTCCCAAAAGTGATCTTAAACATGTCGATGTGTTTGCATTTAACCCACTGAACTTGTATAGTTGACGTTTTGTCTGTAGCTGGCAATAGTCTGTAGATAATGAAAATGCAAAGAAACTCTGTTTTGCATTTTGTTTGACGTGGACAATATTTTTGAGCTTCAATGACTGGACTACAGCGGAACTCACTTATAGCGAACTCGTTTATAACGAAACTCGGTTATAGCGTAAGGAAAAAAAACCCGACTTCCTTCCTTCTTTATTTCAATGTTATACCAATCACTTATAACATAATCAGATGTAATGAAAAATCGGTTATACTCGTAATAATTTCTAGGTCCCGATGAAGCATTTTGAGTGCATTTTTGCTCGGTTATAACAAAGGCGATAATTTAGAGAAAAATGTTTGTGCAAACAATCTTAAAAAGTGTTAAGTAGTTGCGTCTCGGGCATATATTAGTGTAAATTAACTGACCTAACCAATAATTATACCCCTAAACTTCGTTGAATTTACAGGATTATGAACTTTTGTAAATTTAGCTGCAACATTAAAACAAAATTTTAGACAAATGATGAAATACTCGGGACCTTCATCAACCATGTCACAATAACCATCGTTACTTACTAACTTGTTTTAATGGTTTAACGGTTCGTGCTTAGAACTTGCTAATTAGTGGACTTATAATATAACAATGCCTTGTCAAACCACGTATCTTTATTAAATAAATATGTATGGTCAAAATGCTCGGATAATGCATTAATTCGCACAGAACATTGTTTGATATATTCCAAGTAAGATATTGAATAGAACTGATCAATTACAAATTTTTTTCAGTTAATAATATCAAAACATTGTTCGGAATCGTGTATGCAGTGTCTTTAAACATTTCGAAGCAGGCTGTACATTTTGTACAGGCTGTACTTATGTTGACAAACACAATGATTTTAACAGACAACATATTACGTTGTACTGATATAGCGAAAATCGGATATAGCGATCGGAATTTCTTGGTCCCCAGGATTTCGTTATAACCGAGTTCAACTGATGTTGTTTTGATTTTTTCAGATGTATCCAAATGCATGTAATATACTACTCAGAATGAATGTTCTAAGCCATTTTCTACTACTTGAATTGATGTGCTGTTGCCTCCTCCGTAAGTATTATACTTGACTTGAACCAAAGACTACTATTCATGCCAAATGCAATACATGTTTTAACGATTATGTAAATTCATTATCATAAAATACCGAAGGAAAATAATGACAGCGTAACATTAAGTCCATATGTTGAGGTTACATTCTTGAGTTCACTATTTATAAGCATTGTTTCACTGAGACTCAGTTGTGTTAAGCTGTGTTTATTAATGTTTTGATTGAGTGGTCAATAAGTAATACGGGAATTCATATTTCAGTTGTAACAGCAATAGAACCAGGTTGTGAGAATTGTGGATGTTGTGTAGATAAGGTGTGTGCCAGTGAACATGTCCAAGGATATGATGTGAACAATTACTGTACAAAAGGATGTATTGAGGGTATTGGAGGGAACAAATGTTACAACAAATGTCCTGATGATTGTGTCACATGTGAACAAACTAAAAGTAAAAATTGTGCAACATGCAAAAGTGGAAAATATCTTACTACCGTCACTAGGAATACAAACACATTTTTGGGTTGTTTGGACTGTCCAGAAACTTGCACAATGTGTACATCAGAAACTAGTTGTCAGGAGTGCGATGATCGATATTACAATACTGGACTATATGGCGACTGTTCCCAAGAATGCCCTACTAATTGCAAGACATGTACATCATCCACCAACTGTCAGGAATGTTACACTCCGTTCTACAATGAAGGTTTTACTAGTGACTGCTCTCTGTCATGTCCAGGAAATTGTGTTTGCTCATCGCCCGGTATTTGCTCATCATGCAAGGACGGTTTCTTCAACATAATCCAACAGTGCATGAGTCCCTGTCCGGATTCATGCATTAGCTGCTTAGACAGGATAACGTGTCCGTCTTGCAGAGACGAATATTACAACGGAAGGGAATTGGTAACCAGTAGCGAAGTCACTGATTGCTCACTTTCTTGCAGAGACGCATGTTCCCAGTGCACGTCGTATGACGTATGCACATCTTGTATGCATGGATATAACGGCTCGTACTGTCAGCACAATTGTTCCGTTGGATGTAAAAATGGTGAATGTGCAACAACCGATGGGTCGTGTGAGTGCAAGGAGGGATTTGCTGGCACACATTGTGATGTATGTGTAATCGGTAGACATGGTGAACTGTGTGACATTCAGTGTGTTGGAACATGTAAGAGCACGTTATGTGACAGAATAACTGGACATTGTGTTAGTTGTATAGCGGTGAATATAACAGGCGATTTATGTGATAAATGTATCAATGGTATGTGGGGTACTAATTGTGCATCCCTATGTCCAAAACATTGCGACGGACAGTGTTTAAGAAGCTCCGGTCACTGCAAGTCATGCGAAGGTAATTTTCAAGGCAATATATGTAACGAATGTTCAGCTGGGTTTTATGGTGAATTTTGTGATCAGAAATGTCCAGCACAGTGTAACGACACACTTTGCGATCGCTCTACCGGCACATGTGGATCATGCAACCACAATTATGCCGGTTCTACTTGTGAAGACTGTGTTTCTGGTTTCTACGGACTGACGTGTGATGCTCCTTGTCTCTCAACGAAATGCGAAAACAACATATGCAATCGGGAAACTGGCGCTTGCACATCGTGTAAAAACGGATCCTATGGACTAGAATGTGAATTTAACTGTTCGCTTGGTTGCGAAGACAATGTTTGCGATTTTGAGTCTGGCATATGTGAGTGTAAAGAACTTTATACAGGGGACAAATGTTGTCTCGTGGGTGGGAATTGCCGTGCCTGTTCTTCAAATACAGCTTGTGAAACCTGTAAAAATGGTTTCTATGGAACACATTGCGATAAACCGTGTCCAAGCACGTGTGCTCCCGACGGACAAGACTCGCAATGTGAAAAGACTGAGGGTAACTGTCTGAAATGCTCGGTTGGTTTCCATGGCAGTCATTGTAATAACACCTGTAATAATGGATGTGCAAACAAACGCTGTGACCTGAACAACGGACACTGTGTCGACGGATGTGATGGTGATTTCGAAGGACCTACTTGCGCCCATGGTAAATATGATTTCTGTATATCATATTATTTTCCTTGTAATCGGGTTAGTAGAGCGATTACGTATAATCGTATAGTATTACGTAACATGTGTGATATGCGTATGGCCATGCTACATGGGCGTCTTTGGCCACACATTTGATGTGTGTTTTGCTTTCTTAGTGTAATATGATATAAATAATCTATCACTCGTTGTCAATTTTAAATATTTATATTAAACTCATTCAGGGAATATTATCAAGCTCACCAAAGGCGATAGACAAACGTTGAAGCTAGGTAGGCGAATTAAGCAATGGGGAGAACATAATTAAATTATAAAGCAACTCATTTATGACTAAAAACGTATAGCCAAGCAAACCACTGGTATTTGATATTTGTTTAACACCTTGGGTATTATTTGAGCTTACATAAATACCTGTACGCGTACATGTAATATGATGTCTCGAGCTCGAAAATGTATCATTTGCAGCGACATATACAATGTCCTTTAAGCATTTAAAACTCAACTCTAAAATGGATTATTTGTACAATAATTATGAATAGCAAACATATTTCTCGCCTCGGTGACTTTCAAAACTTCCTGATTCACAATAAATTGATTCTTAATATCCTATTTATGGTAAAATAATAACCTGGACTGTTTATGAATGTAACAATACAAAAAAAAATTACAAACAATATAGTGGAATAAAAATGATTTTTATGAAATAAATACTTAAACACGTCTAGATAGCATGTACCCATTGTTAAATTAATATGAAATGACAAAGCAATTGTTCAAATGCATAAAACCTACTATGAATATAATAATACGGACAAACGAGTGTCTGAATTGAGGTAAATATAGAAACTTGAAAATGAATGCGTATAATAGGAGACAATTTGCGTGTAAAGATCTGACAAAAAACGAAGAGTATGAAATTGCATTTTCAACGTTACTACGGCTACATGCTTGTAATGACTATAACCCTTGATTTAACTTAAAGAGAAATACCCCGCTTTTTATATGATTTTTGAACGTTGAATTACTTAACGAAATCTTTAAAAGTATTAAAAAACCAAAACTCTCAAGTCGGGTAATCTAATTTTGAATAACGCACACAATGTGTTTGAACTACAATGTTCTGAAAGATATTCTCTCCTTCCTCAGAACGTGTTTTCACCTTTGCATCACCTTGTAAGCATTCTCCATAGATAGGAAAGACATTATGCATACCGCGAATAAATATAATCTATAACCTCATATCTGGTTTCAATACTGTATCACTTTATGTTCATAGTAAAAATACACTCATTAAATGTTATAAGTACACCAACACAAAACATAGCGTTACGTCGGTCGGTCGACATGCCGAATGGTTTTCCAACAATAACTCCAAAACGGATGGACTAAGGATCCTAAAATTTTAAGTGGAGATTATTCATCCTCCAAAGACGGCCCGAATTAATTTCAAGGCCATTTGGATCGAAGGTCAAACTCACTATGACCTTTGAACACACAACATTCACTGGTCCACACCATAAGAAAAATAGGATCTTATATTGTAAAACTTTACAGAGAGGTTGTTGATCATCAGATGTAGGCCCCTTATAATTTTGAGGTCGATAGGTCAAAGGTCAAGGTCGTGGTGTGGTGACCTTAGCTCTTTACTGTCATGAGAAGTGTATGTTTAAAAAAACCTCTCTTGTACGGTCTGTTATCGTAATTCTTCCGGTTTTGTATTTTCCTGGTGTAGGTATTGATGGACAATGTGTATGCAACATTTTGAGATTTCTTGCGAAAATCATTTGTTTTGCACGTGCATTTTGCATAATTTGAAAATTCACAGTTCACTGTTCGCAGCGGGCAAATTATAATCATCGAATTAAAGGATATTGCTGCTTACCGACTCGCATGAAGACACTCAAAAATGAACATGATATCAAGTATAATAAAAAAGATATACGCATTACATGTTTGTTATAACATTTAACAAGTGTATGTATCTTGTTCATCTATAATATGCATATAGAGATGCTATCGTCAAACTTCTTTAAAGGGGCATACCCTGGAACTGAAGCGTCTCGAATAGCAATCAAATTGGTATTATTTTAATGCCTAAATTAATTTATTAAAAACCTGTAAAGTATTTAAAAATATCCGGCTAGGTTACTCAAAATACACATTTCAAGATTTACCAAATCTCCCGATTTCAGCTTCAGAAATTATTCGAAATTTTCACAACTTGACACTTTTGGTACCTGTCAAAACCAAAAACATCACGGACAAAATGTCAACAAACTAAATGGTAAGTACTGCTCATGTCATGTTCACTTGAAAGGCAGCACACGTGCTCAGTTAAACTCGCAGACGTATCGGAAATATCGTTGTCGTCAATAAAAGGCTGACAGCCTTTTATTCAAACCGACTTACAAAAACTATCGTGCGCATTATAGGGTCATTTTTGAACGCACATTCTTTTTTTACTTTTCGGTAATAATTGGTTTTACAAGTGACAGACGCATGTTTTGTGTAGGTAAAAAGACACAGTAGTTCCTGGGCATGCTCCTTTAACATGCCTCTGATAGACTTAATCTAAGTATAAAGCACTGTTTATACTTCAGCTTTGATTGAGTCTAAGCCAATTGTTCCTGCAGTTGCTGGAGGTGTATCAGCCGCTGTTGTCATTATAGCATTAATTGTCATGGTGTTGATCGTCATCCGTAGACGGTGAGTTACATGCATTATCATTGGACTTACGCAGTGCCTTTATAGTGTTTATGTGCAAATCTTAGACTGTCATTACAATTAATTGTACAACAAGCATTTCATATTGGTTGTGATTTTGAAATAATTCCGGGGATGTTGGTCCGTTGACACGTCTATTTTCATTCGTCCTTTGTCTGTACTGTTTATCAGTAACAAAAAAAGAGTCATTGTTATTTCAACAATTCTATATTTTGCTAATGATAGAAAGCAATATTTATATATTTATACGTAAACATAAGATGGATTTTATTAACAAGACTAGTTTCGAGTATCGTCAGTACTCAGACACTGGTTGACGGTCTAAGTGGCATTATTTCGCTTTGATGTTTTCATTTGTTGATGTTGCACTGTTTTAAATGTTGGCCTATCGTGTAAAATCCATCGATTTGCACCTTTAGAGCCAAGTTAGAGTCTCAACCAGATTATGAGTGATATTTAAAACGTTACCAATCACTTATTTTACCACACATAATTTTATCCTAACTAGCCCATAATATTACATGTATGCTCTGTATAATTATTATGTCTAACCTTGTTCTTTTAAACCTTTTAATGATTTACATATTTGAACATACTATTATGTCTTAAAACATTATTATAATATTAAGTACTTTGAGTGCTTTGGTTAACATATCGGGTTTTGTGATCACGTGTGTTTTAATCTGTATATCTTGATATTTGATATTGTGCTGTATATTTTATAAAAGGCGAAGACATACGAACAGCCGTAAAGATGATACAACAGATAAAGAGAACAATGCACCAAAACTTCCTGGTAAGTCAATGCATTATTATCCTGTCTGTATATCATGATAAATACTGACACGCGATATGTTGCTTACTTAGAAGTATAAGGTCGTATGTCGTCCCTTTGGTGCAAAAAGGTTGTATCTCTCTATATAAGACAAAGCAAGATACCCGTTGCGCCAATGGGACAAATAGTTACTTACTAACCTGTAATTTTAATGCACATTCTAGATACATGTATTCATCACAAGAAGCATAGAATTCATTTATTTTCATCAAATCGGAAGCGTTCATGTTGTCCATACTGGAATTTCAAACAATATATTAGATAATAGTGTCCAGACAGTTGCTTCTTGTTTCTTGAAACACTTTCGGACCAGATAAAAAATCCGGTTTTCTGGGAGGTCCGGTTTTATTAGAGCTGTATTCAATGTTCACTTTGATAAAACGATTGGATAAACTGTGTTGCATAGTTTTAAAACTTTAATTATAGTTTATGACTGTGTTAATGTAAATCAGTTTATGAATGTTATCTTATAGCTTACTTAGATGATTACTCTACTTACTCATGTTTACCTTACTAACTTAAAAACTGATACTTGCACAAAGATAAAAGTATGCGTCCAGTTTTCCTATAGAAATTATAGTTGAATATTTTGTCAGCGGACCATAAATACCGTCCGGTATCCGGAATTCAGAGAGTCCGGTATTACGGAAGCTTTTTGATAAAAAGAAACTATAGGACCTAAGAAATCGTCCGATATTATGGGGGTTCCGGAATTCAGAGAGTCCGGAATTCAGGGAGTCCAGTAATAGTTGACTTGATAAGAAGAAACTTTAGGACCCAAGAAATCGTCCGATACTATGGGGGTTCCGGTATTCAGGAAGTCTACTGTATGACCATATTCTTCAGAGCAAAAACATTTTTCTTATACTAACAGTTTCATTTGTTTTTGTAAAAGCATGCAAGAGTCACTCCATATCGCTATAAATTCAGCTTTTACGAACTGAATGACGAACGATTATTCCTATCGAGGTTGATATTTGCGTGTTTGTTGTATAAGCTCAGTCTCAATAAATATAGATCTCATTATGTTAGCGGATTAATTGACTGTGCATGGCTTTGAAGTGAACGCCACTGCGCCACCGAAATAACTCAAAAAAAGTTGCCAAAATAACGCCGATATGGTCGTTGTCATTATGAACAGTGCATGCATTTTAAGGCGGGACATATCAAATTATCTCGGATAATTAAATCTATTTATTATCCTTACAGACACACACGCGTTTCTCTCTATAACACGAATAAGCACAGCATGTTTCTTCTCATCACCAAAGGTCCTTCCAAACTACGACATGACGACAACAAAGCAACTACTGGACCAGAAGTGGCCGAGCTTGAACCTGACATTGATGGTGTTGATGGTGAAGAGATAGTGGTTGATATACCAGAAACACAGAATGTTGTGTATGAGAATGTACCTACAGCACATGTAGCCGGACTTGATGCTTTTGTGAGAAGGAAGTCTGAAGATGACTATAAACAGGAATTTGAGGTATGAACTTGCATAGGTACATTTGTATCTAACCTATTGTGTTTTTTTCAGAACAAGCCTAATACAAGAACAAATGTTTGATAATCTGCTACAATGCTTTAAGAAAAGTACATTATATGATATGTTATTCGAGTTTATGCAAGTGTTTTGCTGATATGATGACGAACTAAGCATATGTGATATTTAATTGTCTCAACCCAAGTGCTTATTTGTGACGAGTCAATAATTATGGCTAAAAATGCGACAGAAATATATTTTAAATTGTGAAGTGAGTCGGAAATTGGCAAATATGAAGTAAAAATCTTCATAGTTTACAAACAAATTAAGATTAATACTATTAAGTTTCTTTCTTTGATAACTTTATGGGATATGTGTTACGTTAGGGATATGCAAGGGACGATATAGAGTATATTTTGTTTACAAGTGGCTTCTGAAAGGTTTTGAAATGAATTTGCCTTAGAGCATTTTATTTAATTTGTTCATTTATTGTGTTGTTGATATGTATGAGTATTTTGAAAACGTCGATATAGAGTATCCAAATTTTATGAACGGTACATGTTTTTTCGATAATTTCCGAGTGATTTCCTATCAACATAAGACAAGGTCTCCCGCATTTTTGCTTTTCATGTTAAGAATAACTTGACAATGTCTAGACAATTGTAACACATACGCATTGCCTATACTTCATTTATCTTTCCAGCAACTACCAAAGGGACTTACACAGAGCCACACTGATGCAAGAAAACCTGAAAACGTGGTTAAGAACAGATATAATGGCATATATCCTTGTAAGTATGTTCAATATGTTTTTTGGTTCAACTTCTTTAACTGAAATTGACAAATGGCTGCAATCCCAACTGGCAATGTGTTTAAGATTTGTTTAGGTATAATTTTGTATCACAAAGCTTCAAACGATCTATTGTGTCCTCTCTAAAGCCGACGCCTTTCTCGTCAATCCTACATTTTATGTATAATCGTCACATTCTACATTTAGAGAAAAACAACGCTTATATAATATAATTATTGTTTTGTAGTTTTCTTGTCAGCTTATAATATTACATAAAGTTTATGGTATATCCTTTTACATTGCAGATAATCACTCCAGGGTTAAAATAAAGGGTGACCCAAAGTTCTTTATCAATGCTTGCTTCATAGATGTAAGTATTACATTTGTATATCCAATATGTACACTCAATCAAATTGAACTTTATGTTATTTTATTTATTTATATATTTCTGTGTGGTACATGTAAGTAAATATTCACAAAGCATTCATTTAGCAGTAGAAAGTAAACCGAAATTTACAACGATGAATAATGCAAGTTTAAGTTTACATTTGAAATTTGATCATTGCCTTAATTGTATAATTCGCTGTTTTAGAATGATAAGGTCTTCCTTGGTGGATTTATTATGTACTTTAGACTACTAATGAGCATATTTTCATGGAAAACGGAACTTGTCGTTTTGACCAAACTGAAATCAAAACGTAGTTTTACCGTTAGTAAAGATAAGTTTTCAGACAGTTTGTTCTTGTTTTCTCAAAATATCGAATTAGTACGACCTTCTTATTCTAAGCCAGGAGACTGTCCTGTACTATTATATAAACAGATAACTGTATGTATTTTGTGGTACATGATTAATTGTATAATGTTATTCATTATAGGGCTTCCAACAGAAGAATAAGTACGTTGCATCACTAGGTAGGTTTTGCATGTGTTTACTTGAGTTTAGTCCTCGCTTTGAATTCGACGTCATGTTTTCTTAAAAATATTCAGTTGTTCATTTCATTATTTTCCCGATGAATAGTATAAACATCATACGTGAAGGCAAATTGTGTTCTGATAGGTGATACATTATTGCTTGAAAGGCTGTACATGTACGAAAGATGATATGGATTACATGATTGTTGTCAGGTCCTACAGCAAAAGCTACTTTGGAGTTTCATACATTCTGGACGATGGTATGGCATATGGACACGGATGTGGTAGTGATGCTAACCAATCTCATCGAACCAAGTGTAAGTAGGATTTAAATCAGACCATTAGTTTCCATTACTTTACATAGATATATGATTTGATCACACTCCGTATGAGGTCATGTCGATGTAAACTTTACATCATCCAATTAAATCGCTACTTTAAAAATCCGGAAGTGCAGAGACTCGCCGATGTAGTTTACACGGAGAGAGATGTTTAAACCTTAAATAGAATTAAGCATAGCATGGTTTTAGTCTGTACACTATCTATGCATACAACAACATCAACTACATTGTAAGAGGTCATTTGAATGTGACCTCTCTTGTAGTGCAGTCAGATCTAACTAACAGCGTAAAGGGATGGAGAATGGATCTGATTTAAATGTGATTGAATGACATGGAACACCATATTACATTTTCCCGTTATCATTGATATATACGGACCACTTAAACTAGAACCATTCTCTGAATCTGCCGATTCTCTACATATTGTAGAAACCAAACCTTATTGTTTCAGGGCAACAAATGCGAACAGTACTGGCCAGATCAAGACTGCACAAACATACATCAAGATATAACAGTTTCATGTCAAAGTGAAGAAGTATTTGCCGAGTATACAGTCAGGACATTAATCGTTGAGAAGGTACTTATGATTACCGTTTATCTGATGGTATGTCTGATATGGATGCTGGATATGATTGAACACATTGTTCTTGATGATACGGTGGGATTAGCTGGAATTGATTGTTTAAAACTAAAAATCGCTATTTCCTGAATAGTATCGTACTCGAACGCATTGATGATTTTAGAGCCATGTCCGTTAAAGGATAGTAATTTGTATTGGTGTGTTTCATCGGGAATGGAATCCATTGTTTAAAACCCACAAATGATATTTATTTTCTTTGATATGTACCGCACTAGAACACTTTGATTTTAGTGATTAAGGTCAAAAATCACAAACGATACTAACTGTCTTTGATATTATCTAACTTGAGCACATTGCTATCAGTTAAAGGAAATTATCAGAATACATAGCACATGGGAACGGCTCAATTGTTAGTGAACAATGCTTCCTCGTCAATGTTAATATATATTGAAGCAGAAATGATACGAACTTTAAATAGCCATTTCCTCGAAAACTCATATAGGATGTTATCTTCCTCTAAATGGATTCCATAGTTCATCCGCTAGTATAGATATCATCAAATACACTTAAATGTCAATAGTATATTAGTTTATATTAATATTTTAAATGTCCGCATGTCCTTATATCAAGCAGTATTAGGTTCGAGACCAGTGTCGTGTCAATTCATGATTTGTCTTTTTACGATCAACCCATACTATAAACTTGACCCATGTGTTTGAAACGGTTCATTTGCCTGAGAAGATTAAAGGCTACTGCCTCCATTACTGTAAACGACGAATTCAACGTTAAACAGACGAATGATTACTGAATAATCTGGGGGAAAAGTACATTCAGTCTATTGCAAGCGTGCCTAAAATCAATTATATTTTAACTTGTGGCTCACCTTTGTATTACGACTCCTTTCAGTATTAAATAACAAACAAAAAGGTAATATATTATTTTGTTGTCTTTTTATTATCAGAAATCAAAGAAAAGAACAGTCGTACAGTTCCATTACACTGCCTGGCCAGATAAAAGCATTCCGGATGAAATAACAAGTTTGGTAGAATTCCATCAGAGGGTTAGAAGTGCTCCACGTGTTCACCATGGTCCGGTTATCATACACTGCAGGTTAGTAATCGTTGTTTTATATCCTATACTCTATCAAAATCCAACAACAAAATGACATTCCCTTTTGGACTACCAAACATTGCATGCAGTCTCAATTATTTAAACAAAAAATAATAACAAATTTGAAAGTAAAGGAAACTTTTAATATTAACATAATCAACCCTCGGGTAACTGCATCAATGATAACAAAACAAAACATGTTTTCGTTTTACTGTATTTATCAATGGTACCCTTACCTGTGAATCTACCCTGTATAAATACAATGTAGCAATAATAGTATTATAATAAAAAAATCGAACGCTGGTTTTAACAAGATTTTCTCATTTCTTGGTTGTATACATTCTTGATAACAATAAGACGTGTTAATTGTATTGTTTTTTTCTCCAGTGCTGGAATTGGGCGTACAGGAACATATATTGCTCTGGACAGGTTGACAGAGGCCGGGGAAGCTGGGGAGAGAATCAATGTATATAATTGTGTGTATGCCATGCGACAACAACGTGTTAACATGGTACAGACACTGGTAAGTGAGTCAGTATTGTACAATGTAGTATCTGCATGATTGTATGCAAGTAGTTCTATAAATAGATGCCTGTTCATAGTATACTGTATTCATACATCACCCTAGTCTTGGATAAGGCGCATGCAATATCTGATAAAGCATTACCAATCGCCGTGAGTTATTTGTATTTTGTTTTCACCCATATGATATTACAGTATAAAACCTAAGCATTTACTTCGCTGGCTTAGAATGTGAAGGTCGTAAGTAATACTAACGACCTTATCAGACTGAACAATATTTACAATCAGTATAACAGGGTTCGTATTTCTGTACGTACGACTGTCTCATTATAATCCAACAATATAGTACATACTATTGATGAGAATTGTCGCTATTCCGTGACATGATAATATGGCATACGTAAACACATATTACAAGTACGTCATACAATATACATGGTGATGATGGCTTTGTTTCTATAAAACAATATCTCCTAGCTATGCAAAAGTAGCCATCATCGTACATGTATCAATCATGGGGAAAAAATGTTCAACCGAAACAACATATTACTGTTCCACAGGGGATTGACACATAATTTTTTTTGGTTCAATATAGCCTTATATCAGTATATATAGTAAAGGGACACATCGACTGTGTGTTAGTGGTCTTTTATTTCAACGCAGTACACACACTTCAACAAATAATTCGTGGAAAACCTTTCGCAGTTCGATAGAAGGATGATTTATCTGCAAGTAGCACAAATCCGTTAGACTCTAGGGTCTAAAATGAGTCAGAAATACACAAAAATGTCACAAAATTAGGCCACTTTTGTAAAAATGTCCGTTGGTCCGGCCACTAGAATACAACAACAACAGACCCATCCATGCCGTTATTACATTAATTTCACAGTGTCAACACAAAATTCTTACATCAAACGTTATCCTAAGAACATAGTTGTCCGTAACATCCAGAAACTCCGTAGTATTTTGCGTATAACCGACACAATTTCAAGAAATATTCCACGGTATCCTAGCGATATACTCGGCTTCGACCATTTTGATCGGGAATGCACTGACTTCAAAGCTGCTTTGTGATTGGTCGAAAATTAATTACTCTGAGTACACTGGTAAGTAAAAAACTTTTTTAAAAATATATTAAACATACATGTACATAACAATGTCAACAATTACTTAATTATAAACTCCAATTAAAGTGCAAATTTATTTTATTTCACTGAAATAAGAAATAAGTGAAAATGACCTTGACCTTCCATTTCAAACCAAAACATTGACAAGCGGGTAATTGAAATCTGAAAATATTTTTCCAAATCCATATTCAGGATGTCTGTCATATCTTGGTAATATCACCAATTGTGACGTTGTGGCCACAATTTACCATGTGAAAAGCGGAAAGTTGATCCGAATTCATAGGCTACGCCAAGCGCGCCATGCTGTCAGTTTTCGATACAGCGATGAAGACCGAGGCTATCCTAACAATCTCGCGGAATTTCACGTAAACTTGACAGCCAATGAGATTGTGTTAATTATTCAACTCCGTATTATAGTGTCATGGTTGTAGGCTTCTGCTTTTTATGAAATTTTGACACAACTTTATCGAATTGTGCCGGTTATACGCAAAATACTACGGAGTTTCTGGTTGTTACGGACAACTATGTTCTTAGGATAACGTTTGATGTAAGAATTTTGCGTTGACACTGTGAAATTAATGTAATAACGGCATGGATGGGTCTGTTGTTGTTGTATTCTAGTGGCCGGACCAACGGACATTTTTACAAAAGTGGCCTAATTTTGTGACATTTTTGTGTATTTCTGACTCATTTTAGACCCTAGAGTCTAACGGATTTGTGCTACTTGCAGATAAATCATCCTTCTATCGAACTGCGAAAGGTTTTCCACGAATTATTTGTTGAAGTGTGTGTACTGCGTTGAAATAAAAGACCACTAACACACAGTCGATGTGTCCCTTTACTATATATACTGATATAAGGCTATATTGAACCAAAAAAAATTATGTGTCAATCCCCTGTGTACTGTTCAAAAGAAACACATGCACACACAAAGACAAAAAGAATACCTGACCCAAACACAACACACATTGTCAATGCATCCACGTCGATGTTAGCGAGGATGCTAAAATATCTATGTGTTTACATAAACAAAGGATATACGATATTTTAGGTCAGCACGTGTGTGTAGTTAAAGCAGTAAGGGTTACTATTTTACCTGATAAACACGAATCATCAAATGACTACAACAGTGTTAAGCTGGGAAATACATGTACCAATTGCTTATGATTTCAGGAACAATACAAATTCCTACATAAGGCGTTAGTACACACACTGACCTTTGAAAGCGGACCTATTCGGTCGGATGAGTTTGGAGGTTACATACGAGCTACAAGTGATTCGGAGTTCAACACAAATTTTGAAGTAAGTGATATAGAGTATACATTTGTAACAGGTTGAATTTGAATTATGATACGTGTAATACATGTTCGCCCAAAGGATAAGTACATTTAAGTAAGTAAGTAAAGCCTTTATTAGACGAGTCTAACACATTTACAATACTCTTGGATATGGGATTGATATACATCGGTTCAAATGTTAAATACTGCGTGTTTTAAGTTGATGTGTCTACTTGTATTTTACACCATTAATATATCACTGTTCTAGTTACTGAAGACGTTAATTGAAGTTGAAGCCATTGAAGAAAAACAGGCAAGGAGTAAAAACGGTCGTCATGGAGACAAGAATAGAAAACATAGTGACATTCCAGGTACAATGTACATCTTTTACCAGTTCTAAAAACAAAGTACATGTTTATATATGTTCCATATATCGAGGGCTTAGAATGGAAATGTCGTGAGTACGAAAACGCAAGTCAAAGAAACCACAGTCGGAAAATTACTATAAACAAGCTTTCAATTTCACAAAATTACTGTGTGCTTTAGGAAAGAGAGCTTTTCAAACCCCAGTTTGGTCCATATGCCAAGTTCAGATTTTTCTGATACAACTATAGAAGGCTCATAAGAAGGACATTTTGGTGTTTATCTCTAAGATGTATTAGTCTGATAAATAGTTATGACCTCCCCATTATAAGTGAGCGATAGTTGTGGATCATATTGCAAATATGTTATCCATTATAAATAAAGTCGTTATCATCAGTATGATATGTTAAAAAGTCACATTATATATGAACCGGTTTATGCACTTGCACAACCTAATCTGTCATACACGGCTTTCTTGATATTTCACAAATACGAAACTTGCAAAGGCATTCTTGATGTACCTCCAAATAATGTATATATATAGATCGAGAACCTTTATTATAATAAAAACTCATGAAATAATGTAAGTACGAAAACTAAGTCTATCTTGAGCAGTTTCGTAATGTACAACAATTGGATTTTGTATATTCTAATCAGTGTATGTAAGACGTATATTACTTCATACAGGTGACAGACATAGACCAAGGATTCACATTTGTCGAACATTCAACTCATCTGACTACATCAATGCCATCTATGTCAATGTAAGTACCATACGCACCTTCAATAAGTAAACGTTCAAATCAGCGTCCTGTCAATTGGTTAATTTGTTCACTGGATGCTGATCGTTCCTTTCTAATGTCATTGTTAGTTGACCAAAATTCCTATCCTGATATTATATGTGAACTTGTACATATCACTTGGAAACCAGTCAGCATTAAATGTAAGAAAATGTGTATCAATCGATCACTTAATAGGAAGGTTTTATTAACGTGCTTTTGGTCATTTACATATGATATATTTTGTTTTTGTTTTTTCTATAAGGCTTCTGGCACGATTGACCGTAAGTAAATAGTTACTCAAAGGTGGACCGGGTGTCGATGATATTATCGAAAAGGGGAAATACGGATGTTGACAAGAATGACTAACTCTTACGAAAAATGGTTCGAAAGTATTGCATGTTCATCTTTCAGGGCTTTTATAAAAAGAATCAGTACATCATTGCTCAATCTCCACTTCTAGACACCGTCGTGGACTTTCTGTGTTTAATCTTCCAAGCGAATTGTTACTGCGTCGTATCAATGGAAGATGCAGAGTTAATTGGGACGGTAAGGTATTTTTAATGGGAATGATATAGTAACTATAGCATACCATATACATGTACATCATTTGTCTAGAAATGAGAATGTCGTCAGTTCAAAGTCAATATTTTGAGAAAACAATAAACGAATGCCCAAAAAGTACTCTTTGCTTATCATGGTAAAACAAGCTGTTTCAACTTCAATTTTGTCAACATGGCAAGTTCTGATTTTCATTACAACATTTTTATTAGACGCGCAGTGTGATGCAAACGTAAAAATAAATAAGCCTGTCTTATACGGTCGTAAATACTACCCCTTTGCTTACAAGAGACAACTTTCGTAATGTAATTGTTCATGAGTACTTAGCCTTTGACCGTGGACAATCAACCATAATCATGCCAAAATAAGATCTAGCTAAGATTGGAAAATAGTTAAGATGTTTGAATGATAGAATATATTATTACCCCTCACTTTTTTCGTAATGTTAATTTTCCATAGACAAACAGGTAGTATTCTTACTGTTACGATCAAGCGGATCAATACACCACGTGATTGAACATTTTTTTACTGTCAGCAGGGTGATAGTACTTTTTTGACAGTACTTTTCATGTCACGTGGTATATTTATGGAAAAACAAACATGGCGGCGTATTCCACCCGCATAACCATGTTTTAGTTCGAGTTCTCCATATCCAGTCTAGTATTTGGTGCCGACAAATATTCCAAGAGTTTGGTGAATCTTACACATTGATACTTTTATTTTCTGGTCGACAGGCGTACATGAAGAAAGTTCAATCCGTTAAATAATCAGGTAATTAACTAATCACACACGATTTCAGTACTTGGGATCAAGGAACATAGTCTTTAACTCTTTTAATTCGGGTATTATACCATGAAATCGACTGCTGTAGAGTTCAAAGCTTGGAATTGAAAAAAAGTTTATTCGTACCAGTAACGATTCGTACGCTGCAAATATATCTACCAAATATAGATTGTGGACGAAAACAGTTCGGGGTAATAAAATAAATAACACATAGCTTTGAGGGTGACAGTAAAAATGTCAGCCCTCGGATAGTACTGTTACCCGCGGGCTTCGCCCTTGGGTAACAGTTCTTTCCTCAGGCTGACATTTTTACTGTCACCCTCAAAGCTATGTGTTATTTATATATTATCAAGTCGGTAACAAGACTAGTTTACACCCTGTACAAATTATGTACCAATATAAGATATGAACACATAAGAATAGTCGCACATACAATGGAAACATTATTTTAAATGTAGGGGAAAGCAAGCCTATAGACGTGTTTTACAATCACCCACAATTATGTACATAAAATACACAGGCAAACAGATGGTTCATCGTTTAGTTTTTGTAGGGATTGGCAGCAATCACATTCACATCAACATCAACGTACATTCGGATGGACGTACACACCACAACTACATGTACACAAAAAACGAACATGAACAAAACCGAATGTACAATACATAAACCATAAATCCACACCGTTAACATGCAATCTTGGAATTACTTTAGGAAATAAGTGGGTGTGTTCGTAGCGTTTGTTCTGATACAACCGGAACAGTGTTCCTGTTGTTCCTGTTCAAACCACTTATGTAATTGTGAATATAATCTGGAAGTATTGATTTCACCTCAATTTTATATAACACATGACCAGTTGGAACACACATATACCATAATATGAACTAATTAATACATGTAACTAACAGGTTAGGGAATTGAAAAGTGTTTTCTTGTATTATGTTAAAGTACATCAGTCGTTTAGGAGTTTAATTCACTCACAGGAGATTTGAACATTTTAACATGTTCTTTACATCAGGTGTTTCTTTTGACATCTGGTGATAAAACAAAATGTAATGTTAATCATTGGGGTCAATATATTACTTGGTACCACATGTTTTTGATAAGAGACACGGGTTCAAAAATATATGGTTATTTAAGTTAATTATGTATTTCCATGTTCAGGAAATTGGTGATTATTTAGGAGCCGATAATCAAGTGTTACAGTCAGGAACCTTTACAGTGAAGACGTCAAGAGGTGAAACAGAACCAAACTATACAATGAGAAAACTGACTATCTCTAACAGTGATAAGGTAATCAAAATTGTAACATATCAACCGTTTCCGCTTAGCTCAGAAATATCCAAATAACCACACGTATTAAGACAATTAATATTAAAATACTATTACGAATCGTACAGAAACAGCATACTAAGATTATTTGAGTGAGACAATTAAGCTTTAACACTACAAGTTCTAACGGCAGGTGTAAAATATCTGAAATGTGCAACAGTAATTTCACTTGGTATTGCGCTACTAATGCAAAACTGTAACTGATTATAGTTTTAGGTGACTTTGTCGGTTGGTTTGTATGCTGCATTGCATTTGGAAAACCATTTTCACTGCTAAATGTTTTAAGTTACAGCTTTACCAACAATATCACGTTCTACAACTGTTGCAAAGAAAACTGTATGAACATAAAGGTATAGTTTGGTAATGTAGACACCATGAACTCTATTCAACATATTTCTTTTTAGCACTCTAAAGGTGAAAAGGTAGTTTACCATTACCAATTAACAAATTGGAGAAGAGACGAGCAGGTTCCTACTGATGTAGGGGAGTTTACGCAATTTGTGAAAGATGTTAGTAACAAAGCTGGTGAAATGAAAGATGCCAATGCACCCGTTCTTGTACATTGTTTGTAAGTTGAGATATTTGTTACATATTTACAAATGTGCAAAAATGAGAAGGGAAATACACATGTGACAGACTTTGCGTGGTTTTGAGTAGTAAGTGAAATAATGTAGAACGAACTGATTGATAATTCAAATCGCTAAAGCTAGTTATGACCGCCGTATATAACTACCTAAATTATGTAAAAAAAAACCACTGTATAAGTTTCTATTCTACAACCAATGGTAAACATCAGGTGACCCTTACCTAGGCAAAGCGCTACCGATCACCTCCATGCAGCTACCTCATGTTAAATTAAATTTAGAAGGCATGTTTTACCTCCATGGAATGCGTTACGTAGCACTTTGTCTTGGTAACAGACACCACTTGTTATACACAAGTGCATTATGGGCGTACTGGATAATAGCGATACATTCATTCAACGCATGCATGACTTTCAGAATATTTTGATATAAGACTGACTTATAATCATGTATGTAGAATGTGTTATTTGGTCAAACACTTGCAGTAAAGTAATTATGGGACGTGTACATTTCATTTTTTTCATCAGTTATATGTGGATATTGAGCCGCGTATTTGTATTATGTGATATAGTTTATGTTTTCTGTTCTTGATTAATTAAGTTGTTTGCTGCCTTTCTTGCCCGATAAATTTATGGTGTAAACTAACTATATAAGTTAACCAAATCATTTCAGAGACGGAGCTAAGCGTAGTGGTCTGTTCTGTGCTGTTGGTGTACTGTTGGAGAAAATCGAAGCTGAAGGTCAAGTTAGCGTGCCCAACACATTGAGACAACTTCGTTCTCGTAGGAAAATGGCTGTTCCAAATAAGGTTGTATTTCATATACGTAAATCATGTCTATACTACATTGTGAACCCTATTCAAAATTGGTCTAGAATCAAACATGTTAACAACGATAAATAAGTCATTATTATTATAATTATTATTAAAGTCCAAAGAGGACTACCTGGTATCGTATTCTAGAATCATTTTTTATTCACTTACTTATGAAGGCTAACACGAGTGCAAAATAAATGTAAATCTATACTCTACCTGTCCAGGCAATGTTTGCAATTTTTCGGTACACATAATCAGCAGTGTCACTCTCACCATATCCTCACTAGGCTGTACACATAACACACGTTACGATTGTGATTATTTTAGTGAATTCCTGATTTCGACTACAAATCCAGTAAACATGTAGTTCTTGAGTTTGATGAATCAGTTGATGTGTAGGTATTTCCGTTCATTATATAGAGGATATTTGTATTTTTCCGTGTATGATCGGCTGATAATTCACCGAGTGAGCAGCTTATGTAATATTTTCACGAGTGGCGTAGCCACGAGTGAAAATATAAGTCAGCTGCTTAAGAGGTGAATTATCAAACGATCATACACGGTAAAATACTAATATTCTATTTATTTCATGCTTCAAATTGCTTAAATGATGGAAATACTCCACTATATACCTCGAATGTTTTGCGTGACGTCGTTTTCCCGCCATGCACGCGTCGAGTTAAAATCAAATAGTTCTTCTGCAATGGCTTCAATTTCGTCCATTTGTTTTACATAATATGTATATATTATACTGTGTTATTTGTTAAAGATTAAGAGAGCAAGTGAAAATGCTTATTTTTTTTTTTTTGACGGCGAGGAAATTTGATTTTTAAAAGTAGTCCGTTTGCCGTGAAATTATGAACTGTGAAGTTATGAACAGTGAAATTATCTGGGAATAATCCACCGTTATTCCACCGTAAACCACCGGTAAGCATGAAATAAATGTACCCTAATATTATTTTTCTCGTTTTTAGGAACAGTTTGAATTTTGCTTCCGCTGTGTGGATGCTCATGTTAACTCTAACAACGTTTACTCCAATTTTGCACGCTAGAGACTCTACAGCATGTTTCTTCCGAACTTGCATACATGTATGTGCCTCAGTATATCATTGGTTAGTGCGCTTGCAGTCTAACCTGACGACCAACCGGGTTCAAATACAGTTGTAGGCACTCAAATCGTTATTTCAACTGACAGCTAAAGGCTATGATTTAATTTTGAAAGAACATGTGACGTGTTTGTTTTTTAAGCTATCGATGCAATGATGATGTGTTTATAACTTGGTGTACAATATTATCTTTGATTTTGATTTGTGATTACTATATTATACAATGTACTCTTGTTGACAGTATTTCGATACGTCATGCTTTAGTTTTATATTTAGTTGTTTTGATCCATATGGACATCTTGTCCATTCACCCACCTTGTCATGACTATTAGACGATGCTTCCTCTCTAAGCATTACAAAGCAAATCGGAAGGCATATGATTTTATTTTGTATATCATTTTGTATAAATTTGTTCGGCTACCTTCTTAATCAAACACCCAAAAGGTAACTCAGTCGCCATTTTCTCAAGCAATGGAAGTGAAACATTCACTGTTGACAGTGGTTTCGATAACTACGCGTGCCGATACGAGTACGCGCTGAGGAACCAAAGTATTTCTGTTGCTTTAGAAAATGAGAAAATGTCTGTTGAACTATCGTTGGGTGTATAATAAGGAAGTCGAAATGCTCAATCAAGACGATAACATTTACGAAACTGTGTGTCTGTGAGCCAGCCAACTAGTAATAGTACATGGTTCCTGGTGGTATACAAACATATTGTTTATGACATGTAGGTTATTGGTGACATATTTTTATAATTTCTACTTTTTATAATCAGATTTTTGTTTAGTATCATACCAATGTGTTATTCAGATCTGAGCTGTCATTTTGTATTATTTTCGTTTGTGCGCCTTTCGTGTTCTGTTGTTAATGTTAATGGGTATCATTTCTGTCTTCATGTTTAAATTATAAATGTAAACTTACGTATAACGGAGAAATGTATAATACTACATGTACTTCTTGCACTGAACGATTCATAATACTTTCATTGATTATATCTGGAACGTTCAGACTTAGACATTACGGCAGGCAAAATGTAACGCCTACTATACAGCATATCGTGTAGTATTTTATAGATATACTATCAGACATAATATTAATATCATTTATAAATTTCAATATGAAACTATGTAGAAATGTAAAGCTGTATAATACATTGAACAATTAAAAATAACTCCATTTCTTCTATCACCTGGGAAAGCTTATACTTAGACATCACGTCTGGTGTACTTATAACATTTTACAAGGTTATTTAAAATTTAGATTTTTGTTTAGTATCATACCAATGTATTATTCAGATCTGAGCTATCATTTCGCATCATTTTCCTTTGTGTGCCATTCGCGTTCTATTGTTTATGTTAATGCTTATCATTTCTTCTAGATTTATAACTTTAACTGTGAAACTACGTACAAATGCATGTGTAATGTGAAATACATTGAACCATTCATAATAACTACATTTCTATCTGGAAAGTGTTCAGACTTAGACATCACGACAGGCACATATTGAACAACCAATATATAGCACATTGTATAGTATTTTGTAGATATACTATAATACTATAAGATATACTAAAAGACACATTAATACAATCGCATTAATGAAAAGCAAAGCCATAATGTCGAATATCAGAACATTGTATCAAACCTGTTCGTCTATACATTTCAAATTACTAAACACCCTCATGGTACTTTAACTTTTCAAATATTAGATCAACAAGTTTTAATATGAAGACTCTGCTCCAAAATCAATTATCCTGTCTTGTCTATCGTTCTCATTCTATTATCATTGTGTTTTAAATAAAATTTAAGTCCCCGTTTAACGTAAAATCAAGTTTAAATTCAGAGACAGGTTCTACTTATGTAATATACGACGATATGAACATGGAAAAATAAATAAGAAATCAGCGAAACTTTCATAAGAGAAAATACCATATATAGACATACACGGTAAAGTAATTTAAGTATTGCATTGAATTTCACAAATGTATGTATTCAAAGGTGTTTCCTTGTTGGTGCATATCGTGCTTTGTAGTGCTGTCGTCATTATTTGATTTGTTCTTCTATTTTATTAGAAGTCTAAGCATATTGGTGAATATGTATATTACAATTATTTCACTGACATCTTACATAACGGTTTATCTTTCTTAACGTCAAATGATGATCGTAAGAAAAAAATTGAAAATAATATTCATAATATTTCAGTTTTCACTTTAGATGCTTCATAAATACCGACCTATTAAAGCACTTCTGATCATATGGGAAATATATTTCAATTTCGTTACATCAATTTAAACTGATTGTTCAAGTCTTACTCATTCGACAAACTGTGAAATGGAACAATACGTATTACAACAGTTTGTAATAAAAGTGATGTTTTGTAGTCCAGTTTTAAACCAAGCTTAGCCGGAATACATTTGTACATGTAACTGTAATAACTTTATCAATAATTTCTACATGTATGATAGAAACTGTTATTTTAAAGCCAATAAGCTCACGATTTTATTGAATATGACTACAAAATGCATGTTATCATGATAGGTGTTATCAAACACTTCCTCGGTGATGTTTTGATTCTTCTAATTTAAAAGAATGCTGTGAAATGTATGCTTGTCCATTAATGTTAGTTGATTTTCACTTTGGTATATGATGCCTTGGTACTACAGGTAACTAGTACAAGTTATACCCGTATATATTAGATCGCCTTTTTGCTCCTCTTTGCAAATGCAGCTGTGTGCACTTTTTGTAATTTAGGCAAAATGATGCTTTAAGCTTATTGTTTCAATAAATACCACCTTTGATACAAGTCATGATGTACAAGGAATTCTAAGAATGGTCAAACTCTTTACTGTGCTTTTTGACCGTATATTTACAGTCTTTGAAACAAAAATTCCCAGGACATTGAAAGACAAGAATAGTTTTGCTTGTTAGAAAGTACACAATAAAAGCATGACATGGGTTTAGTTGAAACATAGGTCGGTGCCTTGCGTTGAAGCAATGACATGATTACATAACTTTATCACCAAAATCCGTCAGTTTATATTGCTTTTATTTTTCCATGGTAGAGGATATAAAACATACAATATGACTATTTAGATAGACGACGAAATGCCATTCTAGTTTCCTTCAGCGATTGGCCATAAATAAAACTGTTGTACCTAATTCCTTCATAACTATTGGTCGTACCCGGAGTCAAATACCGTCCATTCAGATTTGTTTCATAGCAATTATTATACCACCATGCGCCATGGGATTCGATGGCACAATTCAAGCTGGAACAATCGACATCATGATCGTTTGTTGAGAATGCGTGGTTAGTGTGGTATGGACCAAACTGGAAATCGTTGCCAACTGAAATTTAACATTGCGATCAATCAATTAACACGATTGTCGCTTAGACTTCACCAAAGAAAGTCGTACAATAATATGAAAAGTATTGGTTATTTTTGAAACTGTATGTTAAAGTGACTGCTGTATACATAAAATCAATATTGTTACAAAGTTTAGCTATTTAAAATGCCGGAAATTGAGTCATGACACCATGTACCTTCTTGAATTAGATTGTTCATGCATTAACTTGTTTTCAATTGAAATAAAATCTTATATTGAATTCTTTCTTTGCTTATGTCATTTTGTAGATACATTGAGTGCAAGTAAATTGTTTGTACATTGTATACTTACTACTCTTGGAAAATGTCGTGTTGCCGACATGAAGAGTGTATTCGGGCAACGACAGGGAGAATGAGTTGAATATTTCAGTCGCGTTTGTACCATTATATGCCGTAATATCTATACGCAATTCATTTTCTGTCTGCGATGCAATTTCCTGTATATAGTCCAGTCCTACAGGAAACATAAACGAAATGAACTTGTGAAATCAACTGAAGACATTTAATCCACTAAATTACAAATATTTAAAGTTCAGGCGTTGAAGATAGAATTTCGAACATACAAATTTGTAAAAAAGCGATCTCGTCAATTTTTCGAAAATAAACAGTTTTCCAAGTGATGCCTACATATCAATGGTCAGTTGTAGAATTGTGACGTTCTTGTCATTATACAGAGGGATATGCAATCATGTTGCAACAAGAGCAAGCACGTGTGAAAAGCAGTATAAAATATGGTATGTTGATGATTGTTTATTCGTCAACATTGAAACTAACTATTTGGAACGTTTTTGACCAATGTCAGATAGTCATAGTCCAATATTTATTTAACCCTTTCATTAGCGTTGGTAAAATTGGCTGTTACACATTAACAGCGCGTCGTAATTTCCCATAATTATATATCATTGTTTCTCATATTTCCGGCCTTTCTCATATTTCCGATTAACATAAAATATTTACTTATGATTTATTGTTTTGGAGTGATTTGATAGATTTAATCGATATAAGTTGAATTCGACCAAAAATGCACAAGATTTGGGCAAAAAGCGAAAATTGTCAAAGGCAAACAAAATTAGCGAGTTTTTAAAAAGGGAAACAACTCCTCTTCTCCTTGCTCAAACTCTTACTTAGGCCAGTTTGCAACCAATAATCAGAATTTCAAAATGTGACGGAATGATAAAACTACAAATTGGGCCCCATGTGAAGTTTGTAAGAATACCAGCCAATGAAGAATACAAAAAGACCGGAAATAAGAGAAAGTGCTTGTAAATTCAGGTAATTAGGTTATGTAGGTCACATGATATGATGCTAAGAAAATAGACCATGAAAGTTAGATGTTTGTGTTTCGTTGAGTGCATGTTTTGAATAAATGGTAAACTCATTGTCTCGATTGCTACGCTCTTTGTTATAATCAATCAACAATTGATTACTGTTATGATACCTACCTAGCCAGTATTCTGTACGTAGATCACCAAATCCATACACATATTGCGTATGATTCCTATAGAACTCAACTGATCCGTCATATCTGTTCTGGAACACCTTAAAATGACCACAATCAAATACATGTATTGCTAGTCCGAACAAGGAAAGTCAAGCACGACACAGATTTAAAGCTTTTTTTAATTGCTCTAACGTATAACAATAATGTTTTAGATTACTCGTTCAAGCGCTAAATAAGTTGAAAAATGCATGATACCATTCAATCTTCGCTATCTATAACCAAGCCATTTGCGAACTAAACAAGTATAAAGTAACTGGTACCGCCGAAGCTCAGTTAGCCAAAACCAATTTATTTGTAAATTAAACAAGCTGGACAAAATTGTTACCGTCCAGCCACCTCCAGACGTTGTCATGTCACAGTAGACCTGAACAGCACGATTGGTTTTCCACAACTTGATATCATAAACACCATCTGGAGCATCGACTTTTTCCTGTTTAATCTCCCAACAATCCGAAAATGCTGTAATTAGGATGTTTCAACGGGTTAATCGCGCGATAAATGTCCAGATATTGTAGATGTACATGTATCATTTAATCGTACAATAAGTTCTGTTTTGAATTACTTTTACATTGGTGTAACTGTTATAATACTATAGAAAAATGCCAATCCCTTTATTATACGTTGTCGTCTGTGAATCAGAATGATGTATTTTTACAATATTGTTTTCATAATGTAGCTCACTTATATATCAGCGTAGTATGTTACAGTCGTCATAACATCTCCTCAACTTATTTATAGTTACGATAGTTAACACAGATCGAACAGACGAATCGCTCAAATATATAGAACACACTTTCAAATACTGAACATTGACAGCTTTATGCAGTGTGCCCAGGATAATGTGATATTTAACAAACATAGATAACTCCTGCTACCTTGATCTATTTTTTTCTACAACTAAATGTTCCCACCTTTCTCATTATCCTGAGCGCATTATATGATGTATCGACTTACTGCAATGTTGATTAGAAACACACGTTTCTACGAGCGTCGGATCACCCATACAATATTGTCCGTTACGTGATGGTTCTGGATTGTTGCATGACCTTGACTTGGATTTTATTCCTACACCACAGGTCAAACTGCATGGACTCCAAGATGACCACAGGGACCAACCACCATCTGTAAAGTATATTTAGAAAACTCTAAATTACAAGTAAGTAGAAAAGGCACCACCCAACATTAACCATCTCCACTTACTTAATCACAGCTTATTCTAAAACAGGTAAACGAGGTCGTCGTTGTATATCCGGAATGGCCCGATAGCACCGATATAAGTAATTAAATGCAAATTCCTTTGTGAAATTGGGTCTTCTTGCATTTTTTCGGCTTTGCGGGTATAGGATTTTTTAATTGTTTCTTTGGCTTATGTGTGGGCATTGTTCAGTGTAGTTGTGTCGTGTTGTTTCTATTTCTGTGCTCGGCTGGGTAGGTGAGTGCTGCCTTCTTTGTCTGATTTCCTCATACCGTTTTTGCTACCTGACCTTGGACAATGTATGTTAAAGCATATAATAAGCTCCTTCCAAGATTTGGAACAAATTATATTATAGTAGTATATGTAATAAGAAAATCTAAGTTTACAAAGTAACATGTTTTACACGTTTCTTATCATGTTATATTACTGTTCGGAACGGAATCATATACATATATATATAATATTAATGTACAAATTATCACATCAAAGTGTAATTACTTGCTGATGAACCATCAAAGTGTAATTACTTGCTGATGAACCAATTTACAACTTATTTGTACAAGATCTTTCCTGTTCTCGTATACCTGTGTCACATGACACAGAACACGGGCCCCAGTTATTCCAAGTTGCCCAGGTAAAGTGCTTTATATAAACCATGTGTTCGTAATCCTGTTTCTGAACATGAAGGTGCAAATTCGACGTGACTTAAACATTTGCTCGACATAGACCAAGTGTTCGTATCATCGATGCTCGTCATAACGAATTATTACTGTATATATTTATAGATCTGGATGCACCAAAAAGACCTTTGATAACCAAAACATGTTTATATCTTCAATGTTAAATACTGCATTCTTATCGCATAAAACAATACGTATACATATACACTCTGTATTTACGGCATCCCGTTAGGGCCATGGCGACATATATGTAAACCCAAACACGAAAGTCGATAGCACGGTAGTGAAAAGTCGATAATGCGATTATGAAAACTCTAAAAGTCTAATTTTATCGAAATAGCAAGGTGGTCTGTGTTTTGAATAATCGCCGGTCTAATATCTGTTGAAAGGACTAGGGGTGTGATATTTTGATCGATGAGGCAATAATCGACGCGGCTTTTTTCAATACATTTTTTTTTGCCATGTATACTGCATTGGTTTAGTGACAAAAAGATTTGTTAAGACCTTACATTATTATATGTGGAAAAAAATTAAGGATGGAATTAAAGATAAAAAAAGATATCCGATCTATAATTTTAGATAGGAAAAGTACTGTATTGAAGAGACATAAATAGTTTGGATATAGTTTGGATAAAGCTTATCACTTTTGTCTTTATAAAAGTGTAGTGAAAAAATAAGTAAGAATCGGCAAAAAATATGAAAAAAATACAGGTGATATAAAGATACATGTAGCACCGTTGGTCTTGACGTAAAGATATTTATTTTTCTATCAGTGTTGCACTTACCTGGTTTGCATGCAGTAAGCTACTCCATTTTCTATCAGTTTTACACTTACTTGGTTTGCATGTAGGTAAACTACTCCATTTTCTATCAGTGTTACACTTACCTGGTTTGCATGTAGTAAGCTACTCCATTTTCTATCAGCGTTACACGTACCTTGATTGCATATAGGTAAACTACTCCATTTTCTATCAGTGTTACAAGTGATTTCCTGATATCCGCTTCGACTATAACCCTCGTCGCACACTGCTTGTAGGACATCACGATAAAATGTTGATTTGCCTTCAAAATGTCCATGAAGTAATTTTGGCCATCCACAATCTGTAGACAAAATAGCAGATATATAATTATGTAGTAACACGTATCACTATGTATAGTAACAAAATCTATCTATAGTAATAAATATCTAAATATAGTTGTAGCTATATATATTAACATATCTTATTATTTATAAATCATCTATTTTGATAAAAGCAGCCACGTGAGGTGACGTCATATTATTAGTGACACCTTTTATCCCGAAGGTAAAGACCTACGAGGGGTGATCAATATATTCGAGGACTTTCCTTCTTAATTTTGAAATATTGGAACTACAGTAATAAAATAAAAAGCTGATGTAGATCAATCAATTATCTCGCGATTTTTCTAATTTACTTTATGACAACGTCATTATTTACTTGATGACGTCAGATTTTGTAACCATGGTGAAGCACGCAATGTCGAGCATCTCGGACGTAACGTTATTTTTGAGAAACGACATGCTATGACAATTAACGCGAAAGTTGTAAAATCTTCGCGATATTATCAAAATAACTTAACTAATTTGTGCTCGAATTATGTGCGCTCCCAATTGGCCATTTTCATATGGTTCCGTTGTTTATGTGATTTTAGAGTCTCTGTCAAACGGTTGAGTTGATAAAATAAGGATAAACAACAAAAATAACACCCCGTTAGTGACACTTTCCGTTAAATTCTACGAAATAAGACGCACAGATCTTAACCAAATGTAACTGGCGAAAACGAAGACTAGCATAGGCTACAAAACATGAAATCGTTGACTCCAAATCAAAAGGGTTATTTAGATATTGCGTCCCAAATCTGAGAGATCGTGCTTTATTCTTAATTGGAATAATCTAATTTTGTAACGCCAACCGTCCTTCCTATGCTAGATGAAAAGTCCTCGAATATATTGATCACCCCTCGTATGAGGCATGATGTTGACTACAATGTTAGTAATAGTTGTAGTTGTTATTGTACACTATTTCATTTGTTGTAAACAATCATTAAAAATGTTCAAGGACTGTTGTGATATGTTCCCCTAAACACCATCCTCGTTTGCTAGGAACATTCCGTTTGAAGCTTCATTTTAACATTGGCGATATCCTTAATCACTATCAGTGTTGTATACCAATAATTCGTTAATACAGAAACAACCAACTCGTACATTCAAATTATCACTGTTGATTAATGACGCGAAATTTGAAAACGTAACAATCTATGCTCTACCCCTTTGATAAAGTATGATTCAATACACTGCGACACCCATTCTCCAACGCATTCTTCAACTGCGATTGTCTGCAATATTTTATGCGATTTTGTATAATATTATAGTTTGCTGACAATCAACTTCTGGATAAATGTAAAAGTAAATACTTACCGTACACACTTTCAAGTCTACCTACACTTTCCACCAACTTGTCCAATTTTTCTGAAATAAAACATATAGTGTATAGTGTACATTTCAGTATGACGAAACCACTCGTATGTTAATTGCCATCTATGTTCCCTCAGAAATTTATTGGCTGAATAAACAATACAAACATTCGTTATCTCGAGAACTCAACGGGACAAGCTGAATGCTCGAGATAACCATGGTGCTCGACTTATCCGAATCTCATAATGTGTAGTGTAAGTGTGTTAACAATGAACAGGTGTCTGATATTACGTTGTTATTACGTTGTTTATCGTTTTCAGATACATATGAGCCGTTCCCCAGGAAAACCGGGCTTAGTGACAAAATTGTGAAAATGTGGATAATATATGGTTAGAACGAGAAGACTCTTGTGATCAGTTTCTGAAAAATTGAACAAATTATTTCATACACTGACAAAGTTATAGACGTTTTAAACCAACCACTACAGCCTACTTTTTGAGTGACGTCGCGAGAACGTCATTCTCTTCGTTTTTGACTTAACATCAACTGGCATTTCAAAGTTCCAGTATCTGATAAATTTTTGACGTAAACTTTAAAATCGTGTCACATTTTAGAATAATATTCTTATTTTAATAAAATGTGTCCAATTTGTGAGTGTTTGCTTACAGTGAAAAATAGCGGGTGCTTTCAGCCACTTATCCCTTGTTTTCCTTAATCGGAGTACTACTTAGAAACCGATTACCATAGCAACGACAGAAGTTATTTTAACACAATTTTCATGAAAACTTGAAGCTAATGGATAATAATAATTATAATATTCAATTACTTAAATTTGAAATCATAGGACATGATTTTTTTCTCATTTTAGACATTTTTCCAAATCTTACTGCATATTTGATAATAAATATCATAAAGCCAGGTTTTCTGGAGAACCGGAAACCCCTAGTTTGACATGGCCCCCCCCCCGCCCGCCAAATAGTCACAATCTAAAAACCGGGATATTTTGATTGAAAACCTGATTACAAAGACACGTAGTAATATACCCAGGGAAAAGGAACCCAATGCAAACGTACCAAGACGATAACAAATCATCGTCCGAGGGAAAGGCGAATTCTCCGGACAGATACTGGAATTGTCGGGTTCATCCAACAGCTATTGAGAAGTCTGGCTATCCTTAGTACCTTTTAATACAGCAAAATATGCCCTCTGAAACATGTGTCACATGTGTGCGGTGAACATGTATCAAATACGAAATGAATATACGGTGAATACAGTCTTAACGCATCCATTTCATTTTAATATGTTCACTTTTTGAATGCTAGTTAGGTCTGCAACAAACAAGTGTGACAAATAGGCGGCGTACACTCGGTAAAAGATGGCTTTGAGTCTTTCTTTGCTTCAAAGTACTTTCATTGTGAAATCAGTTGTATACTTGTTGTTTGACGGCTATTGTGTCTGCTTCTTTATGCCTATCTTTTTAAGGAGATCTTCAGAAAAGAGTACAAGAGCGAGGAGTTAGATTGTTTTCCTACTTTGCAACTGGCTTACAAATTTATAATCAACCAATCAAGACATGTCCTACAAAAAACACGCGGTCATGTACGATTGAAAAAAGCGTATCATGACGGTTACGAGTCATCGGACAGGCGGTCCGGACGGAAAGGTTGGGTTTAACCAGATGGAGACCGAAATTTCCGAATTTGTCTGACGACTTTTGTGAAGTCTAATCGTGTAATGTCATTTAATTTATTGCTAATTGTCAACAATATGTAGCATTTATAAGGGATGTATTTACAAAAACATAGTCTGGTGACATTGCAACATATACAGTGGTCAAATGTGAGACAACTGCTTGAGCACCATTAATTATGGGTTCAAGTGACAGATTTGTAGTTAGTAGTTACATAGCCAAGCTAAAATTTAAAATATTTATGATTTTTGGACTTAAATACTTAAATAATTCCGTTCCCAACATCCTCGCTAATATTTGTCAGAACACAAATAAAATAAGACTGCTTGTTGTCCACTGTACTTTATTTTCTATACACGAAACTCTAACTTATTCACATATTTATTATATATAATACATACGTCTTTATGCTAAAACGTCCAGAATAACAATGCCTCGGACTTCGGAACGCGCCCCCGAAATCAAGGATACCACGTGATTCAACAGACTAATCAGAATGACCATCACCTAATATGGGAGACCATGTGATCCACGTGCTGATTATCATCGAAACCACGTGATTTTATCGATCATCATGTGACGCTATAACATATCGATTACAACCTCGATCGCCAAATACCACAGATCAAAGGTCATATATAATTACGATAACTGCGGCCTTCTGGGTAATCACTCAGGCCATCTATTAATAATAAATATGTATATACTATCTTACACACAATACACATGTGTCATAATCAAGCAAAATACTATGCTTACATCTGCCCCCCCCCCGATTTCATTTTAAAAGCCCTCTTTTAACATTTAAAAAAAAACATGTGGATTTTTTTTTTAAATTTCATTCCGAACAAAAACCATTATGAATAACACTCTTATAATATCAATCCTAATATATACTATACTGATGAATACATAATTATTAATAAACATGCTAACAACATGATAACATTTTAATGATATAGAGGATATTTGTTGATTTTGGTGTAAGATCGAATTTTATTTCACCGAGTGATCACAGAAATCAATATTTTCACGAGTGGCGTAGCCACGAGTGAAAATATAGTTTTATGTGATCACGAGTGAAATAAAATTCAATCTTACACCAAAAAATCAACAAATTTTCTGTTTATTATATGCGTAATTAATCATATTATTAATATTTGACCATTCCCTCTTGGAACCTCACCCCGTGGGGAGCCCCAAATTCATTTCAACCTATTCACATTTTTTAACAGAAGTTCCGCTGAAAGTAGTGCAATTACTTGCTGTAGTATTTTTCGGCAAAAAGTAGAACGAGATATGTGTGACGTTTACAAATAAAACAAATATAATATTTGACAAACACAAAACTATTTTAATGTTTTATTGCAATCGAAATAACTGGCATTTATTTAATTTTATAGCGGAGTAATTTCATTGTCATCAAACAATTTTGCCATCCACCATTTTGAATTATTATTATTATACCATATTTATATAGCCCTTTTTTCATGTATACACACGTTCAAAAGTGCTGTGTTACGATGCCGGGAATTTTTAATCATAATCACGTAATAGATTTATTTTTTCTTTGAAGCCAGACTGATTAGTAAGGGGAAATACTCGTACTGACAGTTAAAAACGGGAATCGACGTACAGAGTGACTTTATCATGTGTTTTGACGTCATCACAACATCGGATTTCTAGGACATGTTGATTTTTTTGACGAGATGCGATTTTGAATCTCAAAATGCATTAACTGTACAGACAGTAGATTCTATATGCTTCGATAAATTGTAAGTTTGTGTTTATTGCTTATATTTGAATTGTTCAAAGCTCGTTCAGATTTTCAGATTAGCCTTTTAAATACGGCACAATAGATTTCATTCTGAGACCTTGACGACATCATTTTTTCAGAACAGAAGAAGCCTTCTTCCAACTCATCCAATAAATTGAAGGATCTATTCTCTTTCTAAAGGCCCTTCCAAGAATTTAAGGAAAGCACCTACATAATTAGTGGTTCTTTCACCTGTCTCATTTTGAGGTTCTTGATTTGCAGTAGATTCTATGTTCATTTTATTCCTCACCATGATGAGGCCACAGGTAACTGTACAGTATCATTAGAACAAAACAAAAATTGAAAAAAAATTTTTTTTTACCGTAGATCTAGATCTACGTATAAAAAAATACAAATTAAAAAAAAAAAAATTTTTTTTGAGTTTTTTTCATTTTCAACGATACAGTTACCTGTGAATGAGGCTCGAATACATGCCAAAAATGCTTCAAATTCAAAGCTATTGATATTAGATTCAGAAAAATACTCCCATTTTTGACAGCTGTCAAGTAGCAGACATAATCAAGGAGGTAAATATGTAATAAAACAAACAATACAGGGAGGTATTTTATTTTTTCATTGAAGAAAGTAGTTCCGTCAAAAACAGTGAATTATCAAAAATGTTATTTTCACTGTTATTTGTCATTGTTATTTTCACTGAAAAACGCCATAATCCATTGAAAGCATATAATAAATAATGATAATACAAGTCAAACCACACATAAAATCACTTCTAAATAATCTATCTACAAAAACAGCCGCTGAATATTGAAGCCTCCTAAACATTTTTTATAAATTTGAATTAATGTAATATTTCCTAAAATCGACGTTTGTCTTTTAATTATGTTTTTTTCTAATAATATTCCCTTTGTTTTCTATTCCATTTACATCGAATGTTGGTTCAGAATGTTGACCACAAATACTACATTTATTTATCTTTTTAATTTTAGACCTGAAACAACTCTCATGTATTGTAGAATGACAACACTTAGTAATTTTAAAAATAGATCCAAAACTATAATATGGGAATTTGATGGTGTTCTTGCATGTCATGCATTGATCTTTAATTAATTCACTTTTGTATTGTTCTGTCCTTATTGCACTTTTGATAATTCTTTTTAATTTACGATTTGATATATCAATAAAAATCTCAATTGATTTTGAATACATGGATTGTGGTAGTTCAATACATTCTATACATGCTTTAAAGAAAGGCTTTATCAATTCAGTGTTTTTGTAATAAAAATAGATATTTTTCAAAATGCTTAATTTTTTTTGGATTAATTTTGATCAAGTAAATTAATTGTTCTTCCAAAATAGGCACTTCATAGAATATAATAATAATCCACTAAAAAATCAATAGGTATCTTTTCTAATAAGTCCTGAATGAAATAATCCTCACAATCCATAAATTCTTCATCAAAATTGGTCAATTTGACAAAAAATTGTTCCAAATAATTGTTTGCCAAAGAAACAGAATAATTTCCCCTATACACGAAAGAAGTTGTCAGGTCTTCATTTAAATTTATATTGTCACATTTTTCTGGTTCATATAATCTTTAAAAAGCAGTAGTTAAATAAATCATTATTACATTCTATATTGTTACACCATTCTGAACCAAATACTCGTTTAAAATACTTCCAATATTCAGCTAACCGCCTGGCTTCAATAATAATATCTTTTCCCATTGTATTTATTTCCAATAATATCAATATTCAATGGTTTTGATAAAACTCTATTTTAATAATATTTACAGCCAGTATGCATGCTAGATGCATCCATAAAGTTGTTGACAACTTTATAAAATAAAATTTTATATTATATATTTCACACCAATATCACACATAATTAAGTAAATAAAGCATAATATCATAAATAACTAACTACATAAAACACATCAAGACTATAATTTTATATACAAACCATGACTGAATATTTAAATGACGAAACCTCTTTTTCTAACGTCATCATAATGTATGACAGAATTTTGTAAATTGAAATTTCCATATGTCAATTGCCTGTGCAATGCATTATTTGTAAACGTAGTAGCTCTCTCAATTATTTGTTTTGGATCACTTTGATAAACACTGTCTTTACAAAATTACAATAAAAACTATGATTTATACTATAACTAAAACAACTTTCGTGAACAGTGGAATAACAACAATATGTTATTTTAAAATAGCTATCAAATTTATCATAAAGGAATTCTTTTGATATATTGCATAAAAGGCATTTATCTATTACGCAATCGTTTGCCATTACATTTAATTGTTCTAATTTTTCTAAAAAATCTTCCATGACCGGTTCATGAAAATACTCTACCGGTCTACATAATTCAACTGGAAGTGCGTTTAAAAATACTTTGATGTATTTATCCATGAATGTTGAAGTTATATAGAAAAAATGAATGTTTTTAAACACCATTAATTGCTTTTCTTGATCATGTTTTATTAAATGTATTAACTCATTTTCTAACAAACTAATTTGGTAGAACATGGTTATATCGACCACAAAATCCAGCGGAATTGTTTTTAAAAGATTCTTTATTAAATAACCCTCAACATTCAAGGATTCATCAGTTGCACTATTAAACGTTTTAAAGAAACATTTTAAAAACTTTTCAGCCGTTTTCTTGTTGTAATCACCCCTGTAAACAACTGAAGTTGTTAGTTCTTCAAAAACAAAATACTGTTTATCACAATTTTGTAATAATAGGTTAAAATATTCTGAATATTCAGCCAATCGCCCGGCATCAATATATACTTTATTGTATCCCATTATGATAATAGTAATAAAGTATATTGTATTTTATAATAGGAATAACGATCGCACTCTAGCACAGATACTACGATCTAATATTCTAATCACTAAATAATAATAATTATAATAATAATATATACAGCCGGGATGCGTTATAATCTGGGATATTATATCACATCCATATTATATTTCAATAATATTATAACTTATAATCAATAAATGAATAACACATGTGACATAAACAATAATCAATGTTATAAAACAACGACTTAAGACAATAATAATTGACAAAACAGTCAGTATTACATGTATTACAATAATATATTACACAATTAAATGTCAATTTTTAATTTGCAACCCAATATATATTACACAATGTAGCAAAAGTTTTTATTAGCAATTAACAACATACTATTAACAATAATTCATGTTAAAAAACAACAACATTTAACACAGTAACAATTGACAAATCCATCAATATAATCACAATAATTTATTATAGAGTTAAATGTCAATTAACACTTGCAACGCAATATATGATACACGATGTATCAAATGTTTTCTAAAAATAATTTATGAAACAATATTCATTTAAATGCAAATGTGAATAATATTTGCAATAAACAACAATTTAAATGCCTTGTACTGTATAACATGAACTCGTGGTTTTGTTCTTCCCGTCGTACAATGGAATTTACCAATACATGTTTTATATTATAATGTTATGCCTTGACATTTAAATTTATTTATTGTTTTATTCCATTATGTTCTACTTCTATTTGCGTAAAATATGTAGTATTCAATATCTTTTTCACATGAAAATAATTCATTACGTTTAACCTCACTAGGTTTGGAATTGGCAGTTTTACTTTAGTTACATGGTTGGTTACCGACATTTGTGAAGAATCCAACTTCAATTTAGGTAACCAACGTCCTTCTATTCCTTCAATTATCCTAGTTTAACTAGTTACCATGTCTTATTCAATTGGACATGATCGCAATGAAATCCATGGAATATTCAAACATTGTGTTCCATTGGATAAATGCACATTGATGTAAGTATGTGAACTGTGTCTATAACTATATACTCGTCTTAGGATCCAAATTCCAATTCCTAAATGCAATATAACTATTACCAGAATAATATGTTCATATTGTATATTGGTTTTTATATCGTCAAATAATGAATCATATGGATTTGGTGTAGTAGTGGTGACATATTTCAGTTCCATGCCATTTACCTGTCTTAACATAGTAGCTGTTAGAATTATTAAGTTTAATTTTCTATATATCAAAATTACACATATTGAGTTAATTATTGATATTATTATACTTCCTATCGTAAGCGCATTATAAAACGTAGTATCCGAAGTTCCTATATTCTCGTCCCATAACGATTCTGCTAAACTTGAATATGCAAGCTTATTTGTCTTAGCTTGCGTCGCCAAGTGTTTTAACGAAATTTCAACACGTTTCGTCTTTTTTATTATTTCTTTGGATTGGTGTTCGAATATTTTGTATTGAAGCAACTCAATATTACTTGGATGCATTTGGCTGGCATTCCTAATCAAATCATTCAAAATTGAGTCATTGAAAAAATATCTCAAATATTGCATATTAATAGGATGCTCAACCTCAATTGACCCGTAAAAATCTAACTCACATTTCGAAAAATACATGTTTGTACTATGGGATTGAGTAACAATTTTACACCCACACGGTACATTAAGAACGCAAAACTTACAATCTTTTATGATTGTACTATTTTGTCATTTACATTCCAAGTTAATATCTCTTTGTTGAATAGCCAGAATTTTCTCTTTACTTAACCGTCTTAATTCTGGTTTAAGCTCATTTTTTATCATTTTATGAGTACACAACTTATTTACCCTTGTAATATTATCATATTTAAACAACTCATTTAAACAACTGTCCTTATCCGCCTTACTAAATATCACATCACTGTAGCATAACATAACACTTGCATATTGTACGCATTCCCTGAAAAAATGATTGTTTACTTTCGAAAACGATAGATCTTCATCGTTTATTATAAAATACCATGGATTTTCTATAAGCATGCTTGCATCTTAATTATTAAAATCATTGTTTAAAGGAATGGGAAACAATTGTACCTTATACATTCTTAGTTCCCTTTTCTGTACAATAGGCAGACTTATGCTAATATAGATAACATTTTCTTGGCGCCCGCATATGAATTTAGCATTTTGAAAATAAAATGCAGCATCATTCGAAATTAGCTGATACGAATCGAAATCTTTGGCTAAAATATTGGTAATATTGTCCAAAGCTAATTGTAGACGTTCAGCTGGTATAATATACGATGACAGTTTCCCTGCATTCAACATTTGCACCCCTCTTATTAAATTATTGAAATGAGCCCTTACTTTCGCAAATTTGTCTGTATATTCTAAAATTACAGCTTCTGCTATCTCATGTTCTTTATCTTTTGATACGAACTTTTGTAATATATTCTGAATCATATCTTTTTCGTTTGCTACGAATTTATGAAACAACTCTAGTTCCTCATTTACATGATGTACGAAACTTGATAAACCATCCTCAGATTTACTAAAACTATGTGTTGCAGTGTTAACAACCTTTGTTTACTTATTTATATGACTGCGTAAGGCATTAAGCTGACTAGTAGTAGCTATTCCGAAAGTGATGATGAAAGACTTCCAATAAAAGGAAGTAGACCATCCCGCTTGAAATGTTTGTCAAACTTTATCGTGGGAATAATTCCCTCCAGTGTCTTGAATATCATGCTAGTCTCAGCCTGTAAGTGTTTAATAAGTACATTTATCTCAATTGATAAAGGACATCCTTTCCTGGAATAAAGTCCTGATCCACACAACGTTACACCTCCACTGAAACTTATTTGTTCTGGTAACTTAAATCTGACTGTATGTACCCATTCGTTGTTAACTAAATATAAGTCTTTAGTTTTACCAAATTGTATGCCTTGGTTTAATCTCAGTATGTCTTGCGATGCATCACATTGACCTATTAACAGGATACTTAGAATGAGTAAGGTCGTTGCCATCTTTTTTAAAATGTAAAATTAAAATTAAAAAGTTAAATTAAATTATTTTTTTTTAATTGAAAAATTAAAGTTAAAAGTTAAAATTAAAAAGTTAAATTAAAATTGAAGTTAACACTTTATTATCGTTTTGCATTTTAACTTTCTTAATGTTTTTTCTTTTTCACGGATTTATTAATATAGAATTGCCTAATTAAAGCTTCGCTTACATCATCTTGCGGAATCCATGAATTTCGATAACGTTTATTTGACCATTTTGTTAAATACATCTTCATTTTATTTTCTGTTTTTGCTTTAAGTATCTTTACTGCTCTGTACCAATTCTTTTTCTTGGTATCGCCTACTATCTGAGGTGATTGATTATCACTCACTGATTTGTTGTTATTTCCTAATTGATTAGTACACTCCGTGTTACCCTTTTGCCTTACCGTAACTGGCTTTGGTACAATATTCTCATTTTTACCTGTACTCTGAGTATACGATGACCTATAGTCAATTGGATCGTAATACTTTCTCAACCAATTGTAATTCACGGGTGATTTGATCTCTTTATTCGTTTTTATATCTCTCAATACGTAAGTACTATTAGAGAGAATTTTTGTAATGTAATATTGATTGTCTGAAACATTTCTATATAACTTGCGGTAAGCATTGGGTGGTATGTGATCTTGTTTAACTAAAACAATATCTCCCAACTTAAATTGTTTATCTTCTGTCTTTTTATCATATTGTTTTTTCATTCTTTTCTTTTTTTTCTAAATTCTGTTTAGTTATATCCCATATAATTTTTAACCTGTCTGTTAATTCCTGCACATAAAACTCTGGCTTAGTTTTGGGTTGGTTTTCTGTAATTAACTTATCTGTGGGCGGATTCACTTGTCTACCAAATAATATGTAATATGGCGCATACTGTGTTGAATCCGGACAGACCATTGAATTATAAGCTAAATGGACTGAGGATACTTTGGTTGGCCACTCATCCTCATTATTCAATATTGTATGCAAAACAGTAAATAGGGTACTGTAAATTCGCTCAATTTGCCCGTTTGAAATCGGGTGATAACTCGAGGTTCTGCAGCGGGTGATATTAAATGCCTCATATAATTTGTCCATTATTCCACTAAGAAAATTCATACCTCTGTCTGACATTAAAACCTTTGGTGGTCCAAAAATACTTATAACAGAATGATACAATTTTTCCGCTATTTCTTCCGCATTTTGAGTTTTAAATGGGAAAAATAATACAAATTTTGAAAAAGCGTATATGACACTTTAAACATATTTGTAACCTTGACTTTCTTTTCCACACGTTACTATATCAATGTGTACTGTTTCAAACGGTTTCGATGGTATATCCATGGATTGTAGTGGATATGGCTTATGTGAATAATTTCTTTTATTGATTTGGCATGTATCACATGAAATGACATAATCCTTAATTTCTTGAAACATTTTTGGAAAATAATAAAATTGTCTGATTGTCCAGAATATTTTTTCTGCTCCAAAATGTCCTGATTGATCATGATAAGTATGCAATACGTTATTCCTAAGAAGTTGTGGTAACGCAATCTGTTTTAATTGTCTCTGTTCTTTAGTTACATTTTTGTCCCTAGATTCGTAAAAATGGTATAAAATACCATCAATTATTTCATACTGTAAACTTGTGTATGGTATACTTCTTCGTTTATTTATGTCTGGCGGTAAAATACCATTCTCTAGATATTCAAATATGTGTTTAAAATCATTACATTCTCTTTGTAATTTTCCTATGTTTACTTCCTCCTTTGCAGTTTCGTTTTCAGGTTCTACTGCATCCTGTTTTGAACTACTTTCGTTAGTTGTAATTGAATTATCCTTATCTGGTACGTCGCTTGTAACTTTTGGAATACTATTATGTCTCGCTTGTGCTCTTGTCATAGCATTAATATTTTCATGTTCCTTATTTGTATATAAAGATTGGCAATCTTCAAAAATATCTTCAATTTGTTCACTTTGGTTATCTGAACTATTGTGTTTACTTCTGCTTAAATAGTCACTCGGATTTAAACTTCCTTTTCTATATTCAATTTCATAATTAAAATTCTCCAGTTCATTCGCCCATTTGTATAATCTATTATTATTATGTTTTGCTGTGTGCAAGAATATTAAAGCTTTGTTATCAGTATATATTTTAATAGGAACATTTATTACATAATTCTTACATTGTCTTAATGCATAAATTATTGATAATAATTCAAGTTCACAACTTGAATATCTGGATTCATTGGGCCTCAATGTCCGTCCCCCAAATTCAATGATGGAAACTAATTGTCCTTCCTCATTGGGTTGACCCAAAATATATCCTACCGATACAGAACTAGCATCTGTGTACAAATTAAACGGTTTGTTAAATTGAGGTAGCTTCAAAATGGGTTGTGCAATAAGAGCTTGATTAATTTGATAAAAACTATTTTGAAGTTCATTTGTCCACTTTTATAATGTATCTTTTTTCAACAGCGGAAATGCTATCTTAGAATAGTCCTCAATAAATTTGCGCAAAAACGAAGTCATGCCTAAAAATCCCTTTAATGATCTTTGGTTATTTGGTCTCGGAAAATTCCTGATTACTTCTAACTTTTTAGGCTCTACTTGCAATGTGTCTTTCTCAAATACCATACCCAGAAATGATATTTTATTTTGCGCGAACTCACATTTCGGTAATTGTAACTTTAAATTTGCTTTATTTAATAATTTTAAAACCTGTTGGATATGATCAACATGTTCTTCTATTGAATTTGAAAATATTAATATGTCATCCATATAATTCAATGCGAATTTATACAACACGGGTTTTAATAATTTGTTTAAATAAATAGACCAATATGCCGGTGAATTGACGTAACCGAAAGGAAGCTTTTCAAATTGATAGGATTCGCCAGTGTCTAAACAAAAGGCCGTGTATGGTTTCGAATCTTCTGATAACGGTAGTGTGTGAAACGCACTTTTAATATCTAGCTTAGAAAATAATGTTGGTTGTTTGTCAGCGATAACATTTTTAATATCAACTAACGTTGGCAGTTGGAAAAACATCCGCTTTGCTATGTTATTTAAATGTCTGTAATCAACCACTAGTCTAAACTGAGGTTTGTCATTTACATTTACGCTTTTCTTTTTAACAAATAATATAGGGCTACTAAATATGGATGTAGACGGTTTTATAATACCTGCGTCTAATAATTTATTTATTTCCTCTTCTTGAATTGTACGCATACTAGGTTGTAAGTGATATGGCCGACTTCTAATTGGAAGTGCGTTTTGCATTAATTCAATATTTCATTCGAAATCCGTTACTTTACCTATATCTGAACTATTTTTACTTAACACCTCTGTGTATTGATTCAACATATTTAATAACCCTGGATGATGTTTAAATTCGTCATTCACATTAAATGCCAATGGTTCTTTTGCACTTGATAATTCATATAATTTTTTCTTGTTTAATTCATAAGGTACCGATGTTTCATTTTTATCTATTTTTTCTATACTGGCTATCACTTTATTTTTCTGAATAATTTTTATATCGGTCGTAAAATTATGAAACGGAATTAAAATTGTGTTTTTATACTGATTTTTACGACACACTATATCACAAATCAATTCACATTTTGACTCTAAAATAAAGCCGTTGGACCATTTTCCACTATTAATAACTACAGGCATTTTCTTCATTGAATGCGGCGGTAGTTTAATTGATTTACCAGTTATAATTTCAGTTTTTCCATATGATTCAATATTAGCTAAAATATGTTGATTTATTTTTAACGTATTATTTTTTAAATTTAAAAATACACTATACTTTTTGAAGAAATCCATTCCTATAATTACGGATCTAAACAAATTATCTATTACATAAAAATCATGCTTGAATGATTGACCCCCAATTTGAATTATACATTTAATAATTCCTAAAACATCATTTGGTTTTCCATTCACGGCGGTTTTGAATTTTTACCGATGTCGGTATAATATTATGTTTTTCAATGCACTAGATTAAAAAAAATCGTATTGAATGCAACTTATGGTACTACCTGTATCCAGTAATGCTTTAGACTCACAATGTCCTATTTTCACGGGAATGAAATTTTCCGTAATTTCGCTTATTCAATTGATAGATTTTACTTTTTGCTTTTTCCTACTTGACAATATACGCGGACTACATGTATTGGTAAACCCACGTCACCTCTTAGCATTTTTACACATTAATCTATAATGACCGGTGCGTGAACATATGTGACACTTCAGGTTATACGCCAGACACGCTTTTCCTGATAAACAATTATTACCACCACATCTATTACAATATCTTGGCCTAACAGTTCTCGGATTGACTGAATACTGATTAATCTGCTTGGGTTTTTGATATGCAAATCTGTCATACTGCGATTGATTATTATCTGACATATGTTCATTTGGATGTTGTGGATATGAATAATTACCGCGATTATAATCATAATTTTGGTTATTTTGATAATAATTTCTATCCATATGCCTGCTTTCAAGAGAATTAATTACATTGCTTGACGCCATGCTTGATTTAATTTCTTTTAACTCCCCCATCAAATGATCAAATTTGGTTTCCAATGCATTTATTGTTAAAGACTGTGAAACTTCACAAAGCTTAATAAACCTAATTAATTCAGGAATTGACTTTGGTTGTTTCAATAAAACCTGTTTTTTAATTTCGCTGTTCAGTCCGTTAACTAATAACGATATCAAAATGGATTCATCTAATTTGAGATCTGTAGCAATTTTTAAAGCTCTGGACATATAATCCTCCGTATTCTCATTATTTTTCTGCTTAATTGATATCAAATTATAATCTAGCTCTTAACTCTGAAATCTATTTTCTAATGCCCTTTTTAATGCATCAAAATCTGATTTTACATTTGCCGACAAATTATCATAATAAACGCTAGCGTTTCCCTCAAGATAAAAATTAATAACATCAAATTTTTGATCATCTGCAACATTATTTAACAAGCAAAATTTATCAAATTTGGTCAAAAATGCAGAAAAACTCTCAAAATCTTTACCAGTAAATGGAGACAATTTTATAATGGGTAAATTTGACATTTTACCCTGAAATGTAGAATCTGGTCTAAACGCCTTATTTGATGTCTGTTGAAAATCACAAATGTTAGTGTTTTTGGATAATTCTCTCTCCTCTTCTGATAACAAATCGTTGATTAAGTTAGAGTTTTTATTGTCAATTATCCTTTCTCTTGAAGGTTCTTCGTCGGGATTTGTTTCTTGACACGTTAAAGTTGGAAATAACGTTGGTTTTCCTGGTGATGATGGAGCGAGCCGTCCTAATGGTTCGATATCGTTGTCCCTTTCTTCTGATCTTCTAATGGTAAAACATTGGGTTTCATCGTAATTAGGGGGTTAACTGCCATTATTTGAAACTTCATCGTCATTCCGTCCCAATGAACTGTAAAACTGTTTACGGGCTAATTTGTTTCTTTCGGTCGTAGATTTTAGAAATTCTTTTAAATTTCTACCGGAATTTGGCGGTGTTAAGTATCCCGCACGTTCATCTTTACTTCTTAAATTGTATTCTGACATTTCCCATTTCACCACAATTTCTCCAAATTATAACATGTCCATTATATTTTAATCAATCGATTCAAATCGGATTCTCCACTAGCTATAGCACTCAACTTCTCTGTATCATTATTAATATTCGCATATTACGAATATGTATGTGTCCACTTTGAGGTAATAACATTTTAGACGAAATTACCTTGTTTTTTACCGGGATCGTTAATTTATGTAGAAATGCTATAATTCCATTCCCAACATCCTCGCTAATATTTGTCAGAACACAAATAAAATAAGACTGCTTGTTGTCCACTGTATTTTATTTTCTATACATGAAACTCTAACTTATCCACATATTTATTATATATAAAATATACGTCTATATGCTAAAACGTCCAGAATAACAATGCCTCGGACTTCGGAACGCGCCCCCGAAATCAAGGATACCACGTGATTTAACAGACTAATCAGAATGACCATCACCTAATATGAGAGACCATGTGATCCACGTGCTGATTATCATCGAAACCACGTGATTTTATCGATCATCATGTGACGCTATAACATATCGATTACAACCTCGATCGCCAAATACCACAGATCAAAGGTCATATATAAGTACGATAACTGCGGCCTTCTGGTTAATCACTCAGGCCATCTATTAATAATAAATATGTATATACTATCTTACACACAAAACACATGTGTCATAATCAAGCAAAATACTATGCTTACATATAATGTATTTACAATAAACAACAATAAATTGGTTGTAAAATTCGCAAACTTTTATTAAAAGGTAATTAAGACCCTTTTCGCTTTGTTGGTTCTCTGATTTCCGACGGTTTTCACCGTTTTTTTGGTTAATTCACTGTAATAACATATTCCGTAAGTTTTATTTAAAACGTGTCCGTTTTATTGTCGATGTTAATTCTTTGTCGCATTTAACGAAAATAGAAACGAAAGTATAACATTGCTGATTGTGAGAAAAATATATTCAGGTCTTTATCATAAATAGCGCAATGCTTTTATACTTTATACGTCAGAGACTCGTAGGGAAGATTGGACAAATGCCGAACTACGTTGCTTCTATAAATAAAGTCTTTATTATTATTATTATACTTTATGCTCAGTACATCTAGAAACGAAACGTCTTCACCCCTGTTTTTTTCTTACTTTCGTTGTTAATACATCTTTTAATTTTGTGTAATAATATTGTATAACCGTGTAGAAACTTGATTATTGTACAAATTTTATTGATCGGGTTACGTTACTCCCGTGCGTCAAGAACATCACAAAACGCACGTACTCCACGTGCACCATTAACGCATGATAACTTTTGGTGTAAATTGCTTTCAATAACAAAAGAAATTGTTCTAGTCTTTGGAATAAATATTGTAGGATATTCCGAACATGATTTAAATCATGCGATTCGGGTGCCTAGGACGGGGACGTCAAATAGAGATTTCACTTCGGTTAAATTATCATCAACCGACAATGTTTCATCTGGAGACACTCTACTAGCAATTTGGCACCGTTTACAACCACCCGTGTTCAGGTCATCAATGTGATACAACTCTCCGACAGGACCAGTAACTCCACATGTACCATATATATGCAAACTTCACAACTGATTTAATAAATGCACTTGTAAACATATTGTTGGACATAATGAATATGCAATTAGCCGCACCTAATACACAAGCACTGTTCACTCGCACTGATTGCACTTTATAAAAACAATATTACAGTTGAATTATTCATGAAATAAGATATCATCAAGTAAAAACAGTTTGGTTGTTTATCAATCATACAAACTGGTAAAAGTGTTGACAGTAACACCAGTGTTGCGTTTCTAGATGTTCTCAGTATATATTGTACAATTAAAAAACGCGATTAGCGGCTTCAGTTTGCACTGAAAACATGGAGAAGGAATAAAGCGTAATAAAAGTTTATATATTACCTTCATTGTTTAAGGTCCGCCTTGAAATTAGTTCCAATGTTCCAAAAACATTTGCACAAACTGTCTCGTTAGCTGAATAGGTTCCAACTGAGTAACAATGTAACACCGCGAATAAAAGGTAACTTAAAATATACTTCATTCTAATGTTGCTTATGTACGAATATAAAAAATGCTATGAAACGGAAAATATATAATGCCCTGCGATTCCACGTTTGTGCTTATTTAACACTAAACATTTGTTAATGATGGCAATTTTTTAAAGCAAATTTTGAATGCATCCGGCGGTTCCACTTTGCTGCTCTTAGATAAATGAACTACATTAAAGCAAATCTTTTATTTCAAACTGTGGTAATACTTATGGTAACATATTCATAATTGGTCTAACGAGTAAGACGCCAAGTATATTTATAAATAATACTAAAACCTTAAGTAAATCAAATTAGCTTAAGTATGGCACTTCATCCTCTCTTGAATAACCTGATTAAATTGACGTTACAATTATAGTTGCCCTTTTAAGTAGTTTTAAGTGTTGTGCAGAGCTTGACGTAAAGTGCTCTTAAGATTAATTACTTTTGCGTCCTGTGTCAAACTCTAGTTGAGTTTATGAACACTACTGTAACGCACTTATGTACTCATTAAATGGTAGAAAACTACATGCGGTCACATAAAAAATCCTTATATCCAAAAGTCACAACACTAACTGAGATAATAAAATAATTATGGTACTCGCTTATTAAACGGTTGACTCATACGAAATTATATAATGTGTGGTTGTACCATTCTATGAAAGTGTTAACATGTTTTACCGATGAATTCGCTTGATAACTTCCAACAGTGAGCATTCGACGAATAGAACAATTTAATAGCTATGCATGTAATAGGACCGATTTAACATGAATAATATGAATTCGTATTCACTTCGGTATTACGTAAACCGAGTATTGCTAGTAGAGTGAGTAATGTTATCAATTTGTACACATGAAATTGAGAGACGATATTTTACAAATTATTGACTACTTATGCATATCTCATAGTTTATCAGATGTGCATAGGAAGATACAAGTGATCTAGTATAATGCCGCTCCTCACTCGCAAATATTGACAGCAGTATAGTACAAGTACAGATCTACATAATATAAATTATTTTTACCAAATAAAACGTAACACTGATTATACCTTGATTTGGTCAATTTTTGTGACAAATTATCACTGCACTTACAAGCAATACTCAGAACAATATACAACAATACTCCATACACCAGTGGGCAACTATATAGCAATACTCTATACGCTATCACTTGCATTTATTCTTTCATTGCACCGTACTTTGCGAATAGTACCGGATACTACATTTACAATATCATCTTTTTAGCAGGAATAACAATTCGCTCGATTCAAGTTGTGTATTTTACGAAGAAAATAAACAAAAACATCTTATTTCGACAGACCGAGCTTCCTTTTTGCGTCAGTAAAAGTACGAGTTTGGTCTTTTAATCAACCTTTTATGAATTTCCTGGCAATTTACCGATTGTACTGACTAGGAAATATTATGAAGGAGATACTTTTGTATAAAAAATACATTAAACACACTCATCAAAGCTAAAAATCGTCTTTAAACTTACCCTTGTCAACACTAAAATGTTGCGAAAATTGATAATTATACTAATCTTGATAGCAAAATCCGGTGTACGTTATACCGCAGTCGTATTGCCAAATTATATACACTGTACCTATTCACTGGCTGAATACAAATTTGCACCGGATGAACAATCACATGCAAAAAGAAGTATGAGGTTGGAATAGCCTGTTTATATATTGTGTTAGTTTTGAAATTACGAGGGGTGATCAATATATTCGAGGACTTTCCTTCTCAATTTTGAAATATTAGAACTAGAGTAATGGAATTACTAGCTGGTGTAGATCAATCAATTATCTCGCGATTTGTTTAATTTACTTAATGATAACGTCATTATTCATTTGATGACGTCACTTTTCGTAACCATAGTGAAGTACGAACGGTCGAGCATCTGGGATGTAACGTTACTTCTGTGTAACAACATGCTATGAAAATTAACGCGAAACTTGTCAAATCCTCGCAATATCTCCAAAATAACTTGACTAAATTGTGCACGGATTCTGTGCGCTCCCAATTCGCCATTTTCATATAATAAAATGCAAAAATAATACCGCATTAGGGACACTTTCCGTTTAATTCTGCGAAATAGGACGCACAGATCTCAACCAAATATAACGGGCAAAAGCGAAGCCTAGAATAGGCTACAAAATATTGAATTGTTGACTCCAAGTCAAAAGGGTTGTTTCGATATTGCGTCCTAAATCTGATAGGTCGTGCTTCATTCTTAATTGGTATAATCTAATTTTGTACAACAAACGCCGTTTTCCGAGTTTTGTTCCCAATTACGCATCGATACTCTTTTTATTCCACCTCACATTCCAGAATTGACTATTAACTACTTATTTCAGTTGTAAAATAAAACCAGACTCATACATGTGACCTGGTATCGGTCCAGAAAGGAGCTATGTGCTACTCCAACGGTGACGCTTGGAATGACGTCGCGTGACGACCAACGTCACGCGCCACTTTTATGAATCAAATAATTTTATTAGTGCTTTCAGTCGGAGACATCTTACTCCGAATGAATTTAAATGGCTTTGAGCATTGCTGCAAATATGAAATTGCTAGATGAAAAGTCCTCGAATATATTGATCACCCCTCGTATTTGCAAGCTATGCAAAGCAAATAACCTCACCTTCTTAAATAACCTCTATTTGTATTGTATGAAAAGGTATACGCAAATTATGCGATGATATCTATCTTGTCAAACCGGGATAGGAAGTTAATGTATCGACACGCATGACATTTGTCTTGCGGTTCAGTTTAAACAGAACCATGATCGTAATGATGTGTTTTAACAGCGCTTAGTTCTAATAAACATAAAAACGTATTTGGATAAGCCCGAAGATGAGCCGTTTGAATTTTGTAAGATTATGTGTATACCTTAGTTGCGGTGGATTAAGTAAGTGATAGTATTTCCTATATTTCTGTATAAAATGAATGTAGCATTTACATGCATTATAAAGGCAAAATAAATTTTCAAGCAGTTTTTGCTAGTTTTCTCAAAATTTTCGATTTTATAAATACGACCTACCCATTCTATGACAGCGATATGTATTTCTATTTTGTTACATGCTTGCATTATGAATGGTATTTTTCAAAGTTATTATTTGTATATTAATACTATCAATAGATAAATAAAAGTAAATTATATATTCTTGTTCATTACACTTAGCGTGTGGTTTCCTTGTCTTATATGTTCATAATAAATGTTCATACTTACATGTTTTTCAATATTAGATCACAGTGTCTTTGTTAATATTCGGATCCAAAAGGAACTGACATATTGGCCCCTAAGAATATCAGTTTCAGAATTGTATGCCACTTTGATCACGTTCGTATATTTACACATTCAATTACTATAAGCAGCTAAGTATATAAAAACTACGAAGTGTGTATTTCTATTTAAATAAGTGTGTGTAAATGGCGACGTCATCATAACGTCACAGCGCGACCCGCCTCCGTGGTACTTAGTATATTCAATGCATTATTTATATTTTATTTTTCAACCCAAATGCTTTGATATTACGCGTAATAATCAGTGAAAGATGGAAAATCATTTATAACAAACTAGTTTTCTAAATTTCTGATTTTCCGTACTGCTTTGAAAAAGTCCTATTAATTGTGGAACACCCCACGTATTTCATGTAGTCCTGTTTAGTTGATACACTTTAGGAAAAATTGAGACTTTTAGAAAATTCAGAGAAAGAAAGTTTTCACTGAAGATGCTTTATAGATACTGTCCCTGGTGAAAATTGACATGGATACATGTGTGGTAGCAAAGTCTAAATAAATGATTGACATACAAACGTGGTATAGTAAACGTATGTACATATTCTAAAACATGGTTAATCAATATAAAACAATTTGCTGATTTTTTTTTCAGATGTGATATACTACTCAGAATGAGTTCACTTAGCCAATGTTTTCTACTTGTATTGCTTTGTCGTTGTGATTTCAGTAAGTAACTTGTATACTGGTATTATACATGTGCAACTGCTAAATGTTGGTTTCGTTATCATTCATGCAAGATTATCGTTACATGAAGTTTCAGAAAGACCACCCTAATACATAGCCCAACACGTTGCCAATCATAATAGTCCAGTCATTGAAGCTAAAAAATATGGTCAACCTCAAACAAATTGCAAAACAGAGTTTCTTTGCATTTTCACCATCTACAGACTATTATCGACTACAGACAAAACGTCATATATGCGAGTTCAGTGGGGAAAATACAAAATATTCGACATGTTTAAGGTCACTTTTGGTAGCAATTTCAGCATTTTCCTTATTTCATACTACATGGGGAATTTTAAGTTCTAATGATTCCCGTGTAAGTCGTTAAATATTTACTAATTGCACCTTAAAGCTTATATTTTCTGAATACAAATATTGATTTTATCATCAGACAATTTACTTTTCATTTATATGCCAGTCTACGTGTTGGTATACTATCAATTCAAATGTCGACAAAATGACTCAAAATAGCACTTGGAAGGGGAAACAAAAGTTTTATTCATTTCTTGAATATTAATCCAATTTGTTTAAAATTTACACATATCGTGTGTTGTATACATGTGTGTCTTATGGAAAAAGGATATTTGTATTTGGACAGTATACAATACAGACAATATACAAAATGTACACGAATCTATCGAATCTAGAGAAATAGTGATTGTTCTCTTTGTCTGTTCGTCCACAATTGTATTTGATTTCACAATTTTGACTCTATAATTATGAAACTTGGTCAGAGTGATTATCTGAACAAAATTTAGGCCATGGTAGAAAATGGATGATCAAGGGTAAAAAACTAGGTCACTAGGTCAAATTGTTGCAAAACCTTGTGTAGTCGCTAGAGGTCATAATGTTGACCTTATATTTATGAAACTTGGTCAAAAAAATAATATCAACAAAATATAGGTCAAAGTTATAAATTGGGTCATCCGGGGTCAAAAAGTAGGTCGCTAGTTAAAATCAAAGGTAAACGTTGTGTAGGTACAAAATTCACAATTTTAGTCTAATATTTATGCAACTTGGTCACAATGCTCATATCGAAACATCTAAGACAAGTATGTTATTGAGTTATTTGGGTCAAAATTAGGTCAATAGGTTAAAATAATTGATGCGACTTTTTGGCGTATGAAGGTTTTTCTATTATTTGACCTAGTGACCTAGTTTTAACTCATGATAAGTAAATATTGAATTTGACCTACATTTTGTCTTCATGATCCATGTGACATAGTTTCATAAAGATTAGGTAAAAAGGGTGCATTCTAAAGATTTGTGCTATAATTTGGCCTAGTGACCTAGTTTTTAACTCAGGTTAATCCAATTTCATACATGACCTTGATTTTTGTAAGGTGATCATTGTGACTAAACTTCACAAGTGCAAGGTCGAAAGTGCGACCTCTGGTGACTATATCTTGTTTTTTCTATGTTTTGACCTAGTGACCTAGATTTTGGCTCCGGTTAACTAAACTTTTTATTTTACCTAGATTAGCTTACGATGATCATTGCTGCCAAGTTTCATAAAAATCAGACCAAAATTGCGACCTCTAAGTACGATGTAAAAATAAGTTACTGGTACAAGTCAAGTTTTATTTACATAAAAAGTGACAAATATCGCGAAAACATGTGACAATTGAATATATTTGTAAATATCTCAAAAAGTCCCACAATTATTCAATTAGGACATTTTGTACATTGCTAAGGATAGATTTACGCACCATATAAACACAAAACTGTTTGTTTTGCAATTAGTTTGAGGTTAAAAGTTAAAATGACTGGACTATAAGAAATAATCTATATCGTTCATATTATAAATAACATTCAAGTGCATTAAGGTTAACATAAACGATGGTTATTTGTATAATTATTACGTTTTGCGACAAAATCAATTACATTGTTTAGCCATAATATGAATTTAATACAAAAATATATAATCGAAATAATCACATAAAAAGCTAGATTGTAAGTACAGCGTACTTATTTTCGTCTTAATTCCATAGGTTGTACATTGTATTAAAAAGAGCACATATTACAAGCATTGCTTCATTAAATTACCTACTATGTTTATAAGTTATGTATTCAAATTCTAGTTGTAACAGCACCACCAACAGAATGTTTAAACTGTGGATGTTGCGTAGATCAAGTGTGTGAAAATAAAACTGTTCCAAATTTTGGTTGGCGGGAGAATGTGTGTATACACGGCTGTAATCCTGGTTATGGCGGTTTCAAATGTTACGCCAAGTGTCCTGATGATTGTGTCACTTGTCAACACGCAGTACCGAAACATTGTGCAACATGCAAGATCGGGAAGTATTTTTCCAGTGTAAATAGATATGTTGATAATTTGCCAAAGGCATATCAGGGTTGTGTAGATTGTCAAGAAACTTGCACAAAGTGTACATCAGCAACTAGTTGCCAGGAGTGTGGACATCGATATTACAATACTGGACAATATAACGACTGTTCCCAAGAATGCCCTAACAATTGTAAGACATGTACATCACCCACCAACTGTCAGGAATGTTACACTCCGTTCTACAACCAAGGAACCACCACAGACTGCTCTCTGTCATGTCCAGGTAATTGCGTTTGCTCATCGCCCGGTATTTGCTCATCGTGTCAAGACGGTTTCTTCAACGTAAATCAACAATGCATGAGGGATTGTCTATATTCATGCATGTCTTGCTTAGATCAAAACAATTGCCAATCATGCAAAGACGGTTATTACAACGGAATAGACACGTTGACTAATAACGACGTAACTAATTGTTCACTTTCGTGCAGAGGGACTTGCTTCCAATGTACGTCGTATGATGTATGCACTACTTGCAAGCAGGGACATTACGGATCTTACTGCCAACATAATTGTTCCCTTGGATGTACAAATGGTGTATGCAATACAAATGATGGAACGTGTGACTGCATATATGGCTTCAAAGGAAATCTTTGCGATGAATGTGCGATCGACAGACATGGTCAACAGTGTGACAAGCAATGCCCTACTATGTGCAAGGACAATATCTGCACAAGACACACGGGAAACTGCCTCGAATGTGTATCAAACAATATAACAGGTGTTAGGTGCGACAGTTGTATACTCGATACTTGGGGTACAACCTGTTCCAATGCTTGTTCAATCAATTGTCAAGGACAATGCGTACGGGGCACTGGTTACTGTGAATCTTGCGTTGGGAATTATAAAGGTATTTTATGTAACGAATGTTCAGCAGGGTTTTTCGGTGAAATGTGCGACAAGGTCTGCCCTGAACAGTGTCTCAACTATCTTTGTGATCGCTCTGATGGAACCTGTGAATCCTGCAATCATAATTATGCCGGTGTAATATAAAAATCGTAAGCTCTATTAAAATAGTCAACGCGCATGCGCGGGAAAGGTGAAGGTTGCGGTGTAAATGTTGTCAGCTCCGGACGATCAACGTGGTCTTATATGGTAAGTATTTTTACTGTAACACGTTAAACTATGATATTTATCCCCATTTTCCAATCCACCAGACCTACTTATTTGTCTGCAAAATACAGCAGTTAATCGGTAATATGTCAGGTGACCCTAGGCGGCTTTTATATTCGTTTCATATTCGTCCCATGTTGCGTTCGTAATGTCACGTATGAAAACGAAAGTAGAAATCGAGTCTGAAATGAATTTCATTAACACTATTATCAGTTATTTCATGTAGCCTAGGACACAGTTTATTTAATACAAAACACACACGATCGTCGTGGTAATGACTGTAAATTATAATGGCTACTGTACAACCATGTCATCGATGACACAGGTGGCAGTATCAGTGTTTGGAAAATAAAAAAAAATAAAAAAATAAAAGAAATTCACTGAGCTGATATACCATGAAGTTAGAAAGCCTACTATATGTCTATATGCCAAGCATTGTGCAACATCGCATCTCGTTGTTTCAGCTTAAAATACAGGCGCTGAAGGAAAATCGCTAAACAATATTTAAGTCATTCAGTACAGTAGTCCAACAATCTTCTCGGCCGATACACTTGGTAATTTCAGACGCAACCATCTAGAGATGATCCTGGTTGGTAACCCAGTTGTAGTCTCGCGTGTATCGGTGCTTTACACCGGGCATGTTAAAGAACCAAGGAATCTATTCATAACGAGCTAGGGTATGGCACCCGGATTCCTTGTATCTCACCTCTGTCTCTAAGTTAACATTTGCTATAATGTTCCAGAGTGGGCCCTGCAAATAACATGGTAGAAGAAGAAGTATCTCGACTTAGAGACTACTCGTCTCTTGTGGAGATATTTAACAAAGTCAGGAATAAAAATTCTTCTAGCAGATTGCCCCACATCTAGTCATTCAGATAAACTATAAGATATTCATTCCCAGCAAAAATCTTGTTAAATTGTATCTTATAACTGCGAAACGGCAAACATTATTTCTTTTGTTATTTAACTCCCCACGATGCCATTTTTTTTAGCGCTGGATACCAGCTCAACTCACAGTATCGTTATTATTGACAGGAACAAAGCCTTTTTTAGCGTGCTTTTAAAAAAACATCACTTGTACATCATCCAAAATGGCCTGGAGCGGAGTTAAATAACAACTATTTAGTTCAGTAGATCGACTATTACAATATATTTACTAAAAAAATCAATAATATTAAATTCAGGCTGAATTGGACCAGGCCGAGTGTATTCAGGGTCGAGTTGGACAGGCTAAGTTTGTGATTTAAGGCCCAAGAATACTGGGCCGCGTTAGTAATAGGGTCTAGTTGACCCTGTACAATATAATGGGGGTATTCATGCCATATGAGGCATCCTGATGGTGCCTTTTTGTTAATATTGTATTCAAAATCTCTAATTGCATGTGAAAAACAGATTTTATTTTATGATTCTTAAATATTCTCAATATCAACATTACCAGTTTTCCAGACTTATAAGGGGAGGCGGGTAGAAACAGATGACTGCCAATATGCTGCGTGGCGGGAGCATTTAAAGTTATACTTTTGTGATTATTGTACTTGATTGCACATAAATTGTCAAACAAAACATTTCAAATTCTGAGAAACAGATTTAAACCTTTAATGTAAACTTTATATGATCTGTAACTAGATCTTAAATGAGTATTGGTTACACTAAATATTGACTACCAGTTACACAATTACGAGATTATTTCCATTAATTATAAAATATAAATATTCTGACAAAATTATTTGACATAATTATTACAAAATATTTCTATTTTTATAGCTCTAGTTATGAAATGAAAATTGAATTAGTAAAAGTCTATTGTATTCAAAACGTTTATTTTTATCTTAAATAAATGCAAAAATTATCATTAAAATTGTGCTATTCTTATTTCCATCTCATTGCATTAAAATGTTGTCAGTTATTGAAATAAAACAACGTCTGCTAATTTGTGTCAGTGGTGAATGGTGATAAATATACACTTCTTTAATACAATTTTTTTAATTTCCCCATTTTTTAAAAACTATGAATTTTTATTATGTATATACATTTTTGTACTTTTAGTATAATAGCATGGTTTATTACTACTGTGCTTGATAAGATATTGGCCTGCTTATTAGTTTACACAGTTTTACAAGGGGTCTTATTCTGCAGACATGTCATTTCGCATAATAAAAGGGTAATAAACCGGATGTGCTCATCATAAAGGGGCCCATTAATCATATTGTTTTATTGCAATACATTCCAGTGAGCAATAAAAATAACATTATTGTCATCTTCTTTCTTTTATACTAAAAGAGGTGTGACATGGTTACAAATATTAACTATAACTTCAGCATTCATTGACATAATCTGATACAAATAATCTTGCCCAATATAATCAAGTCAGGTTAATTTAATGTAACTAAATTAGAAGTATACAACTTGGTTGTATAACCATGACTCATTATGGCATTTTTTTTTATCCTATACAAGTTATGGGAATCCTAGTACATCCCTGGGATCCCTCTGACATTCATTTATATTAAATAATGGGAGATTATTCTCTTTTTTATGTATTCTGTGGCTTAATAAATGTAAAGGGGAAACCAAGAGTTTTCTATTGTGTCAATTACCAAATTATGATTTGTTATATTTAACTCAATAAAGTAAAATACATTAACACATCAAATATCAGTTAAATTTTACTCTAATTTTTAATACCAGTAGTCCTGTGGAATTCCTATGAAATAATGATTCTGGTGTAATAATGATTCCTGTGGGGTATTGAAAGGTAATTCTGACAAAATAAAAAATTCAGGTGGAATTCTGGTGATGTCACCTGGTTAAAATCTCACTGGAATTCTAGTGAATCTCACTGAAATAAAATTATTACATTAAAATTCCACTTGAATTCCAGATAGATTTTCTATGGTGTGACAAGTGAGCTGTAACAGTTAATGAATTCAGTCAAAACACTATCTTATTGAGTCCTTAGTCCTGTATCATTAATGATTCTTCATATCTATGAATAAGTTGGTTAGTGGGATAGTTGGTCTCTTTTATTTGTCTGACCTTTTTTTAAGAAAATATGTTGGATATTCATGGGTTTTCGAGACTACCCATAAACTTGGTGATTCTATAGCTTAAGTTGACTCCTTGAGTTTCAGTTTCCTGTATTAATAATGGTCCTTGATATGAATATGTTAGTTAGTGAGATAGTTGGTCATTTCTTGCAGTTGTCTTACATTTTTATAAAATGATTCAGATTGGATATTTATTTATATTTTTTTTCTAAATCAACGCATAAAATTGTTGAATCTATATCCTTATGATATAATAATGCTTGAAATGATTAAGTCCATAGTGTGATAGTTGGTCATTTCTTTCAGTTGTCTTACATTTTTTTTTACTGATTCAGGTTGGATTTTCATGTTTTTTCAGGCCCTGGCTTGATATTGTTGCTCTTATACCTTATGTTGACTTCCTGTGATACAGTGTATCAATAATCATGCCTAATATGATTAAGTCCGTAGTGTGATAGTCAGTAATTTCTTTCAGTTGTCTTACATTTTTTATAACTGGTTCAGGTTGGATTTTCATGGTTTTCCGGCCCTGGCTTGATGTTTATGATTTTATACCTTATGTTGACTTCCTGTGATAGTCATTTCCTCAATTTTCCTGAATAGATAATCATGTCTGATGTGATTAAGTCTGTGGTGTGATAGTCAGTAATTTCTTTCAGTTGTCTTACATTTTTTATAATTGATTAATGTAAGATTTTCATGGTTTTTCAGACCTTAGGGCATGATATACTTGATACTTCACCTTAAGTTGACTTCCTGTATTACAGTTCCTGTATAAACAATCATGCCTGATATGATTAAGTCCGTAGTGTGGTAGTCGGTCATTTCTTTCAGTTGTCTTACATTTTTTATAACTGATTTAGGTTGGATTTTCATGGTTTTCAGGCCCTGGCTTGATATTAATGATTTTATACCTTATGTTCACTTCCTGTGATACATTTCCTCAATTTTCCTGTATATACAATCATGTCTGATATGATTAAATCTGTGGTGTGATAGTCAGTAATTTCTTTCAGTTGTCTTACATTTTTTACAACTGATTCATCTTGGATTTTCATGGTTTTTCAGGCATCGGCATGATATTGTCGATCCTTTACCTTTAGTTGACTTCCTGTGATACAGTTCCTGTATCAATAATCATGCCTGATATGATTAAGTCCGTAGTGTGGTAGTCGGTAATTTCTTTCAATTGTCTTACATTTTTTATAACTGATTAATGTTATATTTTCATGGTTTTTAACGCAATGGCTTGATATTGTTGATCTTATACCTTATGTTGACGTCTCGTGATACAGTTTCTTGTATCAATAATCATGCCGTGTTGATCTTATACCTTATGTTGACAGTGCCTGTATCGATAATCTTGCCTGATATGATTAAGTCCGTAGTGTGATAGTCAGTCATTTCTTTAAGTTGTCTTACATTTTTTATAACTGATTCAGGTAGGATTTTCATGTTTTTTCATTCCCTGGCTTGATATTGTTGCTCTTATCCCTTATGTTGACTTCCTGTGATACCGTTTCCTGTATCAATAATCATGCTTGATATGATTAATCTGTAGTGTGATATTTGGTCAATTCTTTTAGTTGTCTTACATTTTTTATAACTGATTAATGTCAGATTTTCATGGTTTTTCAGACCTAGCCATGATATTGTTGATCTTATCCGTTATGTTGACTTCCTGTGATACTGTTTTCTGTATCAATAATCATGCTTGATATGATTAAGGCCGTAGTGTGTTAGTTGGTCAATTCTTTCTGTTGTCTTACATTTTTTATAACTGATTCAGGTCGGATTTTCATTATTTTTCAGGCCAAATGACTTGATATTGTTGATCTTTTACCTTATGCTGACTTCTTGTGATACAGTTCCTGTATCGATAATCATGCCTGATATGATAAAGGCCGTAGTGTGATAGTCAGTCATTTCTTTCAGTTGTCTTACATTTTTTATAACTGATTCAGTTTGGTTTTTCATGGTTTTTCAGGCCTAGCTATGATATTGTTGATCTTATCGCTTATGTTGACTTCCTGTGATACCTTTTCCTGTATAAACAATCATGCCTGATATGATTAAGTCCGTAGTGTGATAGTTGGTCATTTCTTTCAGTTGTCTTACATTTTTTATTACTGATTCAGGTTGGATTTTCATGTTTTTTCAGGCCCTGGCTTGATATTGTTGCTCTTATACCTTATGTTGACTTCCTGTGATACAGTGTATTAATAATCATGCCTGATATGATTAAGTCCGTAGTGTGATAGTCGGTAATTTCTTTCAGTTGTCTTACATTTTTTATAACTGGTTCAGGTTGGATTTTCATGGTTTTCAGGCCCTGGCTTGATGTTAATGATTTTATACCTTATGTTGACTTCCTGTGATAGTCATTTCCTCAATTTTCCTGTATAGATAATCATGTCTGATGTGATTAAATCTGTGGTGTGATAGTCAGTAATTTCTTTCAGTTGTCTTACATTTTTTATAATTGATTAATGTAAGATTTTCATGGTTTTTCAGACCTAGGCATGATATACTTGATACTTTACCTTAAGTTGACTTCCTGTATTACAGTTCCTGTATAAACAATCATGCCTGATATGATTAAGTCCGTAGTGTAGTAGTCAGTCATTTCTTTCAGTTGTCTTACATTTTTTATAACTGATTCAGGTTGGATTTTCATGGTTTTCAGGCCCTGGCTTGATATTAATGATTTTATACCTTATGTTGACTTCCTGTGATACATTTCCTCAATTTTCCTGTATAAACAATCATGTCTGATATGATTAAATCTGTGGTGTGATAGTCAGTAATTTCTTTCAGTTGTCTTACATTTTTTACAACTGATTCATCTTGGATTTTCATGGTTTTTCAGGCATCGGCATGATATTGTCGATCCTTTACCTTTAGTTGACTTCCTGTGATACAGTTCCTGTATCAATAATCATGCCTGATATGATTAAGTCCGTAGTGTGGTAGTCGGTAATTTCTTTCAATTGTCTTACATTTTTTATAACTGATTAATGTTGGATTTTCATCGTTTTTAACGCAATGGCTTGATATTGTTGATCTTATACCTTATGTTGACGTCTCGTGATACAGTTTCTTGTATCAATAATCATGCCTTGTTGATCTTATACCTTATGTTGACAGTGCATGTATCGATAATCTTGCCTGATATGATTAAGTCCGTAGTGTGATAGTCAGTCATTTCTTTAAGTTGTCTTACATTTTTTATAACTGATTCAGTCGGATTTTCATGTTTTTTCATTCCCTGGCTTGATATTGTTGCTCTTATCCCTTATGTTGACTTCCTGTGATACCGTTTCCTGTATCAATAATCATGCTTGATATGATTAATCTGTAGTGTGATATTTGGTCAATTCTTTTAGTTGTCTTACATTTTTTATAACTGATTAATGTCAGATTTTCATGGTTTTTCAGACCTAGCCATGATATTGTTGATCTTATCCCTTATGTTGACTTCCTGTGATACTGTTTTCTGTATCAATAATCATGCTTGATATGATTAAGGCCGTAGTGTGTTAGTTGGTCAATTCTTTCTGTTGTCTTACATTTTTTATAACTGATTCAGGTCGGATTTTCATGATTTTTCAGGCCCTGACTTGATATTGTTGATCTTTTACCTTATGTTGACTTCTTGTGATACAGTTCCTGTATCGATAATCTTGCCTGATATGATAAAGGCCGTAGTGTGATAGTCAGTCATTTCTTTCAGTTGTCTTACAATTTTTATAACTGATTCAGGTAGGATTTTCATGGTTTTTCAGGCCCTGGCTTGATATTGTTGCTCTTATACCTTATGTTGACTTCCTGTGATACCGTTTCCTGTGTCGATAATCATGCTTGATATGATAAAGGCCGTAGTGTGATAGTTGGTCAATTCTTTCAGTTGTCTTACATTTTTTATAACTGATTCAGGTAGGATTTTCATGGTTTTTCAGGCCCTGGCTTGATATTGTTGCTCTTATACCTTATGTTGACTTCCTGTGATACCGTTTCCTGTGTCGATAATCATGCTTGATATGATAAAGGCCGTAGTGTGATAGTTGGTCAATTCTTTCAGTTGTCTTACATTTTTTATAACTGATTCAGGTTGGATTTTCATGGTTTTCAGGCCCTGGCTTGATATTAATGATCTTATGCCTTATGTTGACTTCCTGTGATACATTTCCTCAATTTTCCTGTATCGATAATCATGTCTGATATGATTAAATCTTTGGTGTGATAGTCAGTAATTTCTTTCACTTGTCTTACATTTTTTATAACTGATTCAGGTGGGATTTTCATGGGTTTTCAGGCCCTGACTTGATATTGTTGATCTTTTACCTTATGTTGACTTCTTGTGATACAGTTCCTGTATCGATAATCATGCCTGATATGATTATGGCCGTAGTGTGATAGTTGGTCAATTCTTTCAGTTGTCTTACATTTTTTATAACTGATTCAGGTTGGATTTTCATGGTTTTTCAGGCCTAGGCATAATATTGTTGATCTTATCCCTTATGTTGACTTCCTGTGATACCGTTTCCTGTATCAATAATCATGCTTGATATGATTAAGGCCGTAGTGTGATGGATGGTCATTTCTTTCAGTTGTCTTACATTTTTTATAACTGATTCAGGTTGGATTTTCATGGTTTTTCAGGCCTAGGCATGATATTGTTGATCTTATCCCTTATGTTGACTTCCTGTGATACTGTTTCCTGTATCGATAATCATGCTTTAAATGATTAAGGCCGTAGTGTGATTGATGGTCAATTCTTTCAGTTGTCTTACATTTTTTATAACTGATTCAGGTTGGATTTTCATGTTTTTTTCAGGCCTAGCCATGATATTGTTGATCTTATCCCTTATGTTGACTTCCTGTGGTACCGTTTCCTGTATGAATAATCATGCTTGATATGATTAAGGCTGTAGTGTGATGGATGGTCATTTCTTTCAGTTGTCTTACATTTTTTATAACTAATTCAGGTTGGATTTTCATGGGTTTTCAGGCCCAGCTTGATATTGTTGATCTTATACCTTACGTTGTCTTCCTGTGAGGCATGATATTGTTGATTCTTGACCTTAAGTGGCTTCCTGTGATAGAGTTTCCTTTATGAATAATTGTGCCTGATATGATTAAGTCAGTAGTGTGACAGTCGGTCATTTCTTTTAGCTGTCTTATATTTTTCATAACTGATTCATGTTGGATTTTCACACTCACACACAAAAGTATTTTGATTTTATGTTAGATATCTTTTGATAAAAGAGGACTTTGGTATGCTGGATAATAAAATTAACTTGCCCGCATCCTAAAAAGCCCATGTTTGGCAAGCATGACACTGGAATTTCACTCCCTGGACAAGTCTACCATCAGCATACATGTTCTTTTAAAATTTTATTTATTTCTAGGGCTAGGCAACCAATGCTCAATTTTGACTTCCTGCAGAATAGCAATTGAATTTGAACAGCCAGAAATTACGGTAGGGTTGCCGAAACCACAGAATTATTTTGTTTTGGCTATGTTTTAGATGTATTCTTATATATACACTATACATTACTGAACATACTTTTGTATTATTTTTCCTCTTCAGATGTGACATATTGTTCAAAGTTCAATGAATGATATTTTGAAGTTGTAAAGATTCAGCTAAAGAAGATGAAATGTCACTGTGAACCATTTGGCGACAGTAAACTGTTGAGAAAGACTGATGTGGTGAGGTTACTGATTCTCAGCCTTTCTGTGATTAAAACATAATGTAAGTATACTGAGTTCCAAAAGTTCTGCATCTTAGTAAAAAATTCATTTTTTTTTAATAGTTAACTTAAAAGACATTTTTAGGAACACTGTACATTTGCGTACCCTAAGTGTTTATGTTGAAACTATTTCACCCAACATTAAAATTATGGGAAACTTGCTTTTATGTTGCGTTTTTTATGTCAAGGAGGTTGTTTCTTAAAATCTGGCCTGTTGTACAGACTCTCTTGCAACATCAATAATTGTCTGTGGTCAAAGAGAGATAATTTTCGATATTTATTTCGATTATTACCTCCCTTCCACTGCAAAATAGTAGTTTACCGTTGTTTGTACTTTGGAATCGTGGGGTGGTGTCACATGTGGTTTTATTATGGATCGATACATATCTTCAAATCGATAACTGTCATGGATTTATACCAAGTACACATCGCTCTACACATGCGCATTTGAATTATCATAAATAAGTTGGAGATTCTAGTAAAAAAGACATACCATATATTGGATGCGGAACTTTTGGAACTCAGTATATATACAGAGATCAATTACTTTGCTTGTTTGCCACTTTCTGTACATATTTCTGATGGTTGATGTTTTACAAAAATTATAAAAGCTTTTAACCATGCTTACATTTCATCAATATTTAGCCTAATATTATTCCTTCTTATTAATTATTCCCCCCCATTATCTTTATAATGGGGTATAATGCTTTGCACATGTCGGGCCGTCAGTAGGTGACATATGGCTTGGAATTGAACCATGGGCCCCCTCACTTGAAGCAGAGGTTTTACCATTAGGCTATTTAGATGCAGAGCCTTTGTTACTTTAAGTATTAATTTTCTTTTCCAGAATGCTGAAGCTTTTTCAAGAATTGTAACTCCCAATGGGGTGAGTTTGAATCAGGAAAGATAACAGTAGGTGGACAAACGAAGAGATACAAAGACACCCTGAAGTATTCCATCAAGGCAATGAACATCAAGTGGAAAATTTGGAAAAACCATGCTCTTGACTGTCCCCACTGGCGTCATCTCAGCACTATCAGTGTCTAAGTATCAAAAGAATCTCGTCTTGTTGCTGCAAGGGAGAAGCGTGCCCTCCGAAAGGCCAAGTCAGCCAGTACCTCCACAATAGTCACCAACTTCAAGTGTCCTACTTGTGGTCAATACGTTTGTGCCCAGATCGGTTTGTTGAGCCACCTCTGGACACACAGAATCCAATCAACAGCGTAGAAGGAAGTCATGGTCCATCGTGCAATGATGGACGAACAACAAGAAATGTACATGTACCTTTATCATTGATGTTCTACGAAGAATGTATACAAGTGTACACTGTGTATTAAAAAGGTTGATTTCCCACAGTTGCAGTTCACATTGAGTAATATAGTATGACAATAAGTCATACAGGGGATCAGATTTGACAAGACTGTGTGCTTTCAATAGTAATAAAGGATACAAGTTTATTTTATAGTAATCCGATAAAGTATACAGTAATATGGTTTTTACGCTGTGTGGTATACTCGTTACAGCTGTACTTGACAGAGTGCTCTACACCAAACAACTTGCAGAAATAGACATGCTTGGAACAGAAAGTTATAACCCTGTCATTTTGTGTGCTTAGTAACAGATTATAGACCCGAAATACTGTAAACTCTTTAATTTCAGCTGAACATAATTTTGACAAAATTCAGTTATATTTTGTATACTGGTGCATTTTTAAATCTGTTGAGTGTATGTTTCTGTATTTTATTTGGGACATGTTAATGTATAGGACTGTGCCGTAATTAAATTTCCGATATAATATATCACAGTTTGTAACCGTACTTTTAAAACCGTACTACTTTTGGCTGTTGAATTACCTCCAGCGTATAATAAGCACTTTTTATGAACGGAATTAATATGTCTTGTTTATAGCTAGGCCACATTGAAATGAGCCTGACCTTTTGATTAGCATAATTTAACAGTCAATATATTTCTACGTTTACAACACTGAGTGTATGTTTTCATAATCGGGAAGTATCACGATGACGCTCAAGATGTAATACAAACACAAATCTTAAATGCCGATATTGCACGATTTGCTTGCGGAAATTGATATATTCAAAACCAGAACCTCGTAATATATTCTTGCATAAAGGTCAGGCTCAGTTCATAATAGCCAAGCTATACCACATAGTGGTTATTGTCACTACATAAGACTTAGTTATATTTGACTGTGTTGCATGTATCTTTTTGCATAACTTAACTTGTAGTCTGTGTAAATCGACAGATTTTCTAACATGGTCATCAAAATTCCTAGATATGGGAAAGAACAGTCCTGTTAATTAAATATATGTGGTCCTTGCAAGCTGGTGTTTGTTTTCAATCAACTTAGTGTTCAGACTTAGTAAGAAATGGCTTACAAAATAGCTCAGCTGGGAGATACATTCATAGAATATGTCCGATTGAGAAACATATTATCAGTGACACTGCGTGTGCACATAGCTGATAAAACCGTCATATTGACTTATCAGAGTCATGATAATATGGTGCATTAAGAATTATACATATACTGCACTTTACCCAGATGTGACAGAAAGCCAGGTCTGCGATCAACAAACCTGCAATACTAGTGAGAAACATTTGGATGTTGTCCATGGGCTGATCAAAAAGGTCCAGACCCAAACACCTCAAGTGTCTGGACCCTTAAGGGAATTTTGGTGAAAATGTAATTAAATGCCCCACCCCATCTTTGGTGAGGGTGTATAGTGATTTGCACATGTCGGTTGGTCATAGCAGGGTATATTTACATTGTTTATTAAAGCTAAGAGCCCGGGAAGCTGAGCATACCTCTTCCCGAAATAAAGGTGGTTGGACTTCAACCTGAGAAAAATTCAGAATGCACACATGCATGCAAAGCCAGTTCTTTAATTATTTGTGATACTTGACAATAATACAATGTAACAAATGCAGATATAAGTTCCAAAATACAGGCTGGTATAAAATAACTGAATTATACTGCAAGTGAACTATTGATCTCAGACCACCAAGGTCACAAATTCCTGATCTCAAGTCCACCAAATACACGGTGGGGGATCCAACATATCGATACCAAAATGGGTTACGCATAATTTCATATGTCGAACTTCCTGGTCTACATATGTTGTACACATTTTGACGAAAAAAATACGAGAGCCTTATTTGTTATCGATTTATGTTACAATCAAATTGTTTTACCCAAATATCTCAATGCAGTGCCACCCTTTATAAATTTCCAAACATGTTCATGTAGTTATTTTATCTGTACGTGTAGCAATGACTAAGAAAAACTGATTCTCCGTCAGGCGGTGTGACTGAAAATTAGCGACAGTTTGTCCAACACGAGAAACTCTTTTATATTTTCACTTCAGTTGTTTGATTTTTGTTATAGAAATAATATACCTTTCATTACACCAATGTTTCAAATTTAACGGTGATTTGTTAGCTAGAAAAGTATTTATTGTAAAAAAACAGCATGCTCTACATATGTTGTACGTGTTTTCCATATGTTGGATTGAAAATGTTTAATTTGTCGCTTTTATATTGAGTTTAAATATATTTCCTGGAAAAACACAAACTCAAATCTGTTCAAGTTATCTTCATATCATTTCGAATTCGTTTACCAACTTATTTACGCACTTGCGTGTTTTTTCATTTCAGCAAATGTCTGCATATCTAACTAATCAAAATGTTTGCTAATAGCAGACTAGACCTGTTATGTATATTGATACCGTTGCTTTTTTGTTAAACTACACACTTACGAATACACTAATTAGACAAAACATGTTCAGTTATCGGTGGCCCGAAATATAGGAATGAAGAGTTCAAGCAGTCCTATCATCAAACGTAAAGTGTATAGAACTATATTCTAACAGTCATTCAATGTCAAAATAATTACTTGCATCGTTTTAGTATGATACTGGACTACCTTAATTGCAAATTAAAACTTTGGGTGGGTTCCGTGTACTTTGATTCAATCGTCGAAAAATATACGATTCTTATAGTTTCATAGGGTGTTCTAGAACACTTTCGTATGAAAATGGACAGTTTACATGTCCAATAAATCACAGAAAGAAATTATGTTAAAACTGAAGCGAAAAATGATCTAATGGATATGAAAGCATAATTGTTTTTCAGTTTTTGAAACTTTTAAAAAATATCTTCCCATATAGCTCTTTACACTTTAAATGTATCTACTGAGGCAGATTGATCGCTGAATTGTACGTAACTTCTTTATTATAAAACTGAAGCATATCATGTTGATACTAATTTTCTTAATTAGACAATCGGCTACATATTGGTGTTATTTTCTATGTAAAATTCTGATTTTTTTCACATTTTTTCCAATAATAAAAATGTTGATCGCCGTTAGGTAACGCATTGTTTTAACACAAATTCAAGGTCAATGCATTAGTGCGATACATTGACTGATACATTTGAATGACTTTATTCTGAACTTTGAGCCAATTAAGGTAACACTACATATCAGGAGGTGTTTGCAGTGAAAATGACAAATTAGTTCTTAGAAAGACAGGTAATTGTGATAGTCCAATTTGGTATGAATCTACTGGAATGCATTGAAATTGAAGTTTTTGTATGTATGACGCTGAGTAAGATAACCTGGCGTTGGTCGATTCAGCGTCAGTCAGTCAGTTTTTACAGGAGATTATCAGTGATAAAAGCGAGGTATGAGATTTAAATTTCGACCTTATTAACACCACACTGATGCGCAGATACCAAGTGTTCTTCATCTTTTTAAAAAAAACAGTTATATGTAATCTTGATTCTTCGACTAATTTCAACAAGAATTCATCGACGCTCAAACACACAAGTACTATTAATAAAATGATTTCTGCCAACCCTGACCTCATTTACTGTTACTGACTAACCTCCGTGTAAAGTTTGACGATACAAGGTCAAAGCGTTCTTCGGTTTTGAACGGAGGCATTTGGTCTAAAATGGTTAAGGTCGCAGTGACCTTTGACCTGCTGACCTCGAAATATCTAGGGGTCATCCACTGTTTCCGATCAACCTTCATGCACAGTTTAAAGATCATAGGGCAAAGTGTTCTGGAGTTATTGAACGGAAAGCATTTGGTCCAACGACAGGCAGACGGACAGCCACCAGAAAAGCAATATACTAGTCATCGATGGTGGCATGATAACTTAAACATATTTCAGTTACGAATTTTTTCCAGGAAATCCATTTAAACTCAACATAAAATCGGCAAATTAAACATTTTCAATCCAACATATGGAAAACACGTACAACAAATGTAGAGCATGCTGTTTTTTTACAATAAATATTTTTCTAGCCATCAAATCGCCGTTAAATTTTAAACAAGTGTGTAATGAAAGGTATGTTATATTTCTGTAACAATAATCAAACAAATGAGGTGAAAATACAAAAGAGTTTCTCGTGGTGATCAAACTGCGGCGAATTTTCAGCCACACCGCCTGACGGAGAATCAGTTTTTCTCCGTTATTGCTACACGTACAGATAAGATAAATACACGTACATGTTTGGAAATGTATAAAGGGTGGCACTGCATTGAGATATTTGGGCAAAACAATTTGATTTTAGCATAAACCAATAACAAATAAGAATCTTACCTTTTTTTCGTCGAAATGTGTACAACATATGTAGACCAGGAAGTTCGACATATGAAATTATGCGTAACCCATTTTGGTATCGATATGTTGGATCCCCCACCGTGAAATAACCATCCTTAGAAGTCGGCTGTGGTATCTTCTACTCGTTATTTGAATGCATTTGTGTATATCCATTATGTCTATTTTAACTGTGGGCACTGGTTTTACCTGATTCCCCAGCCTCAATCATTGTCAGATTCACTCATGTATTTTTAAAGAACATCAATTTCCATATTGGAGAATACTGTAAAGTCATTTAATTCTGATGGGACGAAATTTCATGGTTTTGGTTAAAAAGACCATTTTGATGGGACGTTAATTCGTGGATTTTGCATTTCAGGTAATAAATACAAGGGTCTAAATTATTGTTTGAGGGATTAAATTTCGTGGTAGAAGATAAACCATGAAATCCACGAAATTTACTCCCCCACAGAAATTAATGATTTTACAGTAACCTATCTTATTTGAAAAAAGTTATAAGGCCAACAAATATATGTTCGTTTCCTGTAACATGCTCGAAAAAAGATGGGTTGGTAGGTAGGGTTTTTTTTATGAAAAGGGTCCCAACAACCAAATTTTGTCACAGATTTTAGTCTACAGCCACAACCTCTATCATATAATTAATACTTAAGTGATGAAACACAAATAAATAAACCTTTTGTAGTATACAAGCAAAAACCCCGAGTTAGACAAAATTGTCGGTAGGGTTACAGGAAACAAAATATTTTATTTTAGGCCTAATACATAATTATTTATGTTCGACTTATCATCTATGTAGTCTTCAAAGAAAAATGGAGCTCAACCACGATCAAGGTCCGTCTCCTTCATGAGGCAAAGAAGCTGGTCAGACTGCAACACATAGGCTTAGTAAAATTTTCAGCCTACCAGGGCTAGAACTCAGGACCCTTCACATGCAGGGAAAATGATTGATTACAGAACAAATTCTCAAAACAGTATAGCGACTAGTCTACCTGCAGCACTCTACTTATAGGGGTAGTAGGGCGCCTACATTTACACAACTTTCCTCTATAGTTTATTTTAATTTATTTAAGGTCGATTGTAAAAAAACTTTCAAACTCATATTAATCATTCTCGACACCTCATTCCTGATGTTATCCTGGTCACCACTAGGCTACATATATATGAGAGAAGAGAGTCAGTTTCCCTTATATGCTGAGCCTGTAGCAATGGAATTTCTGGTACCATTTTTATTTTGTCTTTGGGATGACGCAGCCTTGGGTCGAACCCTGGACCTCCCGCACTCAAAGTGAATGCTCAACCACTAGACTATCGAGGAGGCGATCTTTTCTCTATTCAGGAACAATTAAATAATTATATTGTTCCTACTCTAGCTAGTAATTAAATCATATACATACCTATAGTACACAGTACAGGACCTGAGAAAATTGCTATAGCACATATTATTTAAAGCATTTAATTGAATTATTTATGATTTATTATTTACAAACACTAGCATCTAAAAATATAAGGTGGCACATCTAACGGACAGAAATTGTTTCAACATCGGAATTATATTATTTGTGTGTTATTGTGTGTTATTGATGTATTTAATATCATTTAATTTTGTGATATTTTGCTGCATATGTCCGCCAATTAGCCGTTATACGTAAATATATAGCCAGAAATCATCACATAGTTTGCCGAAGCTTCGAGGTATTTATAAATACTACAAAAGTCCGGCATTCCGGAAAATGGATTTTAAACTGAACCGACGATGTCGCTGAATTTAGGCAATTTAATTCCGAAGCAAAACAAACATTAAAATTAATATCTAAAGCAATTTGACGGATTGCTATGTTACGCAACATTTTACAAATGTTTGGTGTATTTTAACAGTTTCTTCAATACTTTAATTGACGTGTGCGCAGTCATAAATAGTCTGAGATCTTTCATGACTCACGAATTTCACGGCCATCGTGATATTCCTCTTACCGGAACCGGATGTCCAACGATATTTATAGCTTACGATTTTTTGGCTACACCGGTTCTACTTGTGAACGATGTATTGCCGGCTTCTATGGACAGGCGTGCGATGTTCCTTGTCCCTCAACTAAATGCAAAAACGACAGCTGCACTCGGGAAACTGGCGCTTGTATATCGTGTCAAAACGGATTCTATGGACAAGAATGTGAATTTAAATGTTCGCAGGGTTGCAATGGTAATGTTTGCGATTTTGGATCAGGCGCGTGCAAGTGTCAGGGTTTGTATACGGGTGACAAATGCTGTGTGGATGGTGGACATTGCGACGACTGTTCTTCAAGTAAAGCTTGTGGAACCTGTGACAAGGGTTACTTTGGCACAAATTGCGAAATACTTTGTCCAATCACATGTGCCTCCGATGGTCAATACTCACATTGTGAAAAGACTGAGGGTAAATGTTTGACATGCTCGGTTGGTTTCCATGGTGGTCATTGCAATAACACATGCAATGATAGATGTACAAACAAACGCTGTGACCAGGACAACGGGCACTGTGTCGATGGATGTGCTGGTGGTTTCGAAGGACCTACTTGCTCCCAAGGTAAATATTATTTCTTTATATCATATTATGTTCCTTGTATCTGCGTTAGTATAACGAGTACGTCTAATCGTAAACGTTACATGGGTGATATGCGTATGCTAAATATGTGTGTTTATCAAATAGTTTGATGCGTATTTTGCGTTTTTAGTGTCAATTAATATATGTATACTAAACTTATGCAGGGAATATTATTAAGCTCGCCAAAGGCGATAAACAAACATTTGAACTAGGCGAATTAAGCAATGGTGAGAACATAATTAAATTATAAAGCGACTTATCTATGATAAAAAACGTGTAGCCAAGCAAACCACTGGTATTTAGCATCTTAGGTATTATTTTAGCACACTTTAATACATGTACACATACATGTAATGCGATGGCTCGAGCTCGAAAATGTATTATTTGCAGCGACACATACAACGTACTTTTAAAATACAGTAGAAACTCCCTAATCCGAACTCCCTCCGGACTGCCCAAAAATTTCGGATTGGAGAGGATTTCGGATTAGAGAGGTTTTTATTATTTCAGTGTCTAACTGTTACCAAAATAATCTACTAGTATATATATTGAAAACTACAGGAGCTGTAGTATACATGTATTCCTATATATTATTGGGCTGTATTTCCTTGGCCATAATAGATAAGTTACAATAATATTATACTAAAATAAGTTTGTAATCAAATTATTTATTTCTTAATAAAAACTTAATATAAACTTTCGAAAGCAATTGCGTTTTCCTAATTACATCGCGTTATACCCACTGTTTCATCATAACCACTTACAATTCAAACTGAGTCCATGTATATAAAATGACATGTTCGTTTGTAAAGGTGTTAAAAGTCATGTACATTGTACCATACTTTTCAATTATATTGATAGATATAAAGGGGTCATTCTGCATCAATAGACAATAGGTTGTTTTCAAAGTGTCACCTTTTATGGTACAAACAGAAACAATGGAGTGTATTGTCACCAGTCAGTTATGGTGCACTCTGTTGAAATATTTGACAATTTAATATACAGTCCGGTACATATTTTTGAATTTCGGATTACGGAGTTCAATTTATGAACAAAATACCAATTCCGGACTGAAATCTTAGTTCGGATTAGAGAGGATTTCGGATTGGAGAGGTTTCGGATTGCAGAGTTTTTTCATGAAGCATTATATAAGAATATAGAAGATAAAAAATTGGGACCTTGAAAAATTTTCGGATTGTGGAGGATTTCGGATTAGAGAGGTTTCGGATTAGGGAGTTTTTACTGTACTTTAAAATGTATTATATGTACATTATCTATGTATAGTCAACATATTCTTCGCATCGATGACTTTCAAAACTTCCTGAATCACAACAATTTGATGTCTTATTTATGCTAGAATAAAAACTAACCTGTACTGTTTATGCATGCAACAATATAAAAATGTCGACAACCATACGAATGAACAAACACGTTTTATAAATATAGAAATGTAAACACGTCTAGGTCGCATGCACCCATTGTGCAAATAATATGAACTTACAAAGCAAATGTTCAAAAGCGTAAAACGTACTTGGAAGAATATGTTACTTTGGAGAAATTGGAGTGTCTAAATTGATGCACATATGGTATTATATATGAAACCTGATAATGAACGCACACAAATATGGCAAAATGTGCATTTGACAAGATGAAAACAAATTGAGAGTATGTAATTGAATTGTCAAGGTAACTACGGATACACGCGTGCAATGACTATTACCCTTTTGTTTATTTAAAGAGAATAACGCTGTTTATAATATGCTGGGCTTCAAACGTTGAATGAGTAATCGAACTATTTTCGAAAACAAAAAATCGCAAGTGAATATATGTTTTATGGACAGTTTTAAGTCAACCAGTCCAGATGTCAGTGAGGGTAACCTAACTAACATTTGTTTGTACTACAATGTTCAGGAAGTTGTCCTATCCTCCGTCAGAGCGTAAACTGTCACCTTTTAATCACATTGTATATGTACTCAATAGCTAGGATAGGTCTCAAATACATTGTGCACATCGTGAAGATAATATGTCTTACAATTTAATCTCAAGTGTCAATAAAGCATGTTCATAGTTACCAAATGCATCTTGTTCACCTATAGTTTGTATAGAGAGATGCTATCATCAAACATCTTTAACATGCCTCTTATAGACTTAATCTGAATATATAACAATGTTTACACTTCAGCTTTGATTGAGCCTAAGCCAATTGTTCCTGCAGTTGCTGGGGGCGTATCAGCCGTTGTTGTCATCATAGCAATAATTATCGTGATGTTGGTCGTCTTCCGTAGACGATGAGTTAAATATATTATCATTTGATTGATGAAGTTCCTTTGTAATTGCATATGTTGAGTATTATCTTGACTTACACATAGAAATAATCATACCACAAGCGATTCATATTGATTGTGTTTTGTAAAACATTACTGAGTGATATTGGTCCGTCGAATCGTTTAGTTGCATTCGTATTTTGTCTGTTCTGTTTATCTGTAACCGTTTGGTGGATTTTATAAACAAAACTGGTTTCGAGTATCGTCGGTACTCAGACACTTGTTGACGGTTTTAAGGATCGGGTTATTTCTTTTTCATTTATCATTTGCACCGACTTACATGTTGGCCTTTCGTGTAAAATGCATCGATTGGGGCCCTTGATACCAAGTAAGAGTCTCAACCAGAGTATGAGTGATATTTAAATACAACCCATGATTTATATTACAACACATAATTTTGTACTACCTAGGACATATGCTCTGTATAATTATTATGTCTAACCTTATTCTGTTAAACCTTTTAATGATTCACATATTTGAACATAATATTATGTCTTAAATAATTATTATAGTATTAGGTATTTTGAATGTTTCGGTTAACATATCGGGTTATGTGATTAAGTGTGTTTAATCAGTTTCAATGAACTTGATATTTGTTATTGTGTTGTATGTTTCATAAAAGGCGAAGATATACGGATAATCGTTAAGATGATACAACAGATAAACAAGCCAATGCGCCACCACTTCCTGGTAAGTCAATGCCTTATTATCCAGTCGGTATATTTATGATAAATACTGACACGCGATATTTCGCTGGCTTACAAGTATAAGGTCGTAACTGCTTATAATATCCAAGTAACTTTGATATACATCCCAAGAAGCATACTTTTATTATGTCTTTATATCATCAAATCGGAAGAGTTCATTTTGTCCATTCTGAATTTGAAAACTATTTTAGACCAGTGTTCAGGAAGTAACTATTAAGGACGCTTTCAACTTTTATCAAAAACGTGTCTCTCCATAACGCGAATAACCACAACATGATCGCGATGTTTCTTGTAATGGCGTAGGTCCTCTTCAATGACAACATAATGATAACAAAGCAATGTATGCAAATGATTGACATGAAGTAACTGAGTTTGAACAACACATATGTACTACTTTTGTATTTTTTTGTAATGATAAAAGTCCTTCATAAAGACTCCATAATGACACCAAAGCAACTTCTGACCTTGAAATAGCCCACAGGACTAGAATAAACACAATAAGCACACCAAACACAAGATGGTCAGTCTGACTTTTGTTATGATTAGGGTCCTTTAGTAGTGCTATGACGTGAACAAGCACACTAAGCACAACAAAGTAATCATCACTGTTGTAATATTTAAGGTCCTTCAAAGAGACGACACAATGACAGCAAATCAATATATGCAAATACTCAACCTGCAATAGCCGAGCTAGAACCTGACATTGATGGTGTTGATGATGATGAGATAGTAGTTGATATATGCCATTATATCGGTTCTTCACCAAATTTTCCGGTTTCCTTGCATCACTGTGGCTCTGTGTAAGACCCTTTGGTAGTTGCTGGAAAGATAAATGGTGTATAAACAATACGTATGTGTTAAATGCGTCAAGGCATAGTGAATTTATTCTAAATATGAAAAGGAAAAGATACGGGAAACCTTGTCTTACATTTATATTCATAGGAAGTCACTCGGAAACTATCAAATAAAATTGTATCGCTCATAAACATGCCGGAAATTATTGTAGAATAAAAACCAAACCAAGCCCGAGCCGTAATAATGGTCACTTATATAGTTGTTTGTGAATACCTGTCATAAAAATAATACGATTAAAAGTTCGAATTTGAAATTTACTTTCGGCCAAAATTGTATGATTTGCTGGCCTAGAATGATAAGGTCGTGCTTATAAGACTAATACAGATTTGATACATTGTATATTGATAAAAAGCGGAACTTGTCGTTTTGACCAAACTGAAGTCAAAAACGAGTTTTACCGTAAGTAAAGATAAGTTATCAGACACAGTGTTCTTGTTTTCTCATAATATCGATGTTGTACTTACGCCCTTCTTATTCTAAGCCAGGAAATTGTCCTGTACTATTATATAAACAGATAATTGTGTGTATTTCGTGTTCATGCTTATATGTGTCATGATATTCATTGTAGGACTATCAACAGAAGAATAAATACATTGCATCACTAGGTAGGTTTTGCATGTGTTCGCTTTCTGAGAATCCATAACACGTAATTTACTATTTCACTGTCTAGTGAAAATAGCTCATGGCTTTTTGGAAACTTGAGTTGTGTCCTTGCTTTGAATACGACGCCTTGTTTTCTTATGTACGTGTACATTTCATTACTTTTCCCGTTAATTAGTACAAACATATACATGTATTTCAAAACATCATACGCGAAGGAAAATACTATCATACATTAACAAATTGTGTAGGTGATAAATTATTGATTGAAAGGCTGTACATGTACGGAACATTAAAAAAATTTCAGGTCCTACAGCAAAAGCTACTCTGCAGTTTCATATATTCTGGACAATGGTTTGGCATATGGACACGGACGTGATAGTGATGCTAACCAATCTCATTGAACCGAGTGTAAGTAAGATTTAAATCAGACAATTATACTTCACTACTTTCCACTGATATAGGATCTGATTTAAATGTGATTGGATGCCATGTAACACCATATTACACTTTACCGTCAGCATTGATATATACGGACCAATTGATTTAGAACACTGCTCCCAATACTGTCGATACTCTAAATATTTTAGAAACCCAATCAATTATGTTTCAGGGTAACAAATGTGAACAGTACTGGCCAGATCAAGACTGTACAAATGTACATCAAGATATAACAGTTTTATGTCAAAGCGAGGAGGTATTTGCCGAGTATACAGTCAGGACATTAACCGTTGAAAAGGTACGTATGGTTCCCGTTTATTGTATGGCATGGCTATGTGGATGCTATATATAATTGCAGCCATTGTTCTTAGTGTCACCGGTATGATGAGATGGAAGTGATTGTTTAAAACTCACCAACGTTTTTTGTGTTCCTTGATATTTATCTAACTCGAACACAATGATTTCAGATCAATATCAGTTACAGGATAGTCTTGTTTCAGTGCCCGTATTCATAGTGTAACTGTATGAATGAGATGGAATTGATTGATATAACTCAGAATAGTTATTTATTGTCCTTGATAGTAATCGTACTCAAACACAATACATTTAGACGAATAGCAGTGAAAGGGTATCACTGGTACCATCTAGTTTTTATTGTGTAAATGGTAAAAGGAATTTCACATCCCGATTATACCAATAAAAGTGTACCTGGTATTACTGAGGGAAGGGACGAAACTGACTTTTCTTCCTTGGTATTTATCGTACTCGAACGCATTGATGTTAGATGAATATCAGTTAAACCTCACAAACGATACTTACTTTCCTTGATATGATCTAACATGAGTACATTGATATCAGTTACAGGATATACTAAGAGTACATGGGAACGTCTCAATTGTTAGCGAACAGCATTGGATGCTTCCTCGTAAAAGAAGCAAATATGAAACGAACTTAATGTTGCAATTTCCTCAAAATATCACTCAGGGTATACTCTTCATTTAGATGGGTTCCGTCGTTTACCCGCTACATGTAGTATAGTTATCATAATATGTGATTGTATGTACCCAGCGTATCGGTGTTTACCAACATTTAAAAGTATCATTTTACCTTCCGGGTAAAGAACACAAAGAACGAATGGTATCAGGTTAGATACCAGTGTGTGCCAACTCTTGAATTCCATGTGTACGGTTATCCCATCATATTCACTGTGTTCACAGGTGTTTGAATGGGTACATGCGCACACGCGCCTGAGATTACCAAAAGCTATTGCTTCGTTACTGCTGACGATCTGCAACAGCCGCCTTATGATATGGGGAGAATGTACAATCGGCCTAATGGACCCCCTCGATGTTGAATTTAAGGAAATAAATAAAGGATACTAAATATTGGTCGATGGGATTTGATTACGTGGTTGAAGGTGAACAACGAAATCCACGACATTTAATCCACGATATTTATTCATTTTAGAGTAACTTTTAATATAGTCATGTACTAAATAGAGGATCTTGCATCCATGAGTGCTCATTACATACAGAAATGTACGAGTTCTATTAAACGAGTGGACAACACAATATGACACGAGGCTTTGCCGAGTGTCATATTGCTTTTGTCCACGAGTTTAATAAAACCCGTATGTAGTTAGCACGAATGTAAGATTCTATTTATCCTATAACCTCAGAGAACGATCATTAACGTTCAAAACGCTGATGTACGCTACATATGTTACATTCAAAACTTATGACGACGTTTGTCTTATACTGACGTCACGGGTCGATTGAAGACACGGATTGGCTTACATGTACATTACGACACCTGAACCAACCAATTAACGTCAAGCTAATTAAAATGGTTAATGAATGGACTGGGAGTGCATTACGATATTTGCACTCCCACACCGCAGGTTAGGTGATAAATAATTGTTTACTTTGTGTTACCAGAAATCAAAGAAGAGAACAATCGTACAGTTCCATTACACAGCCTGGCCGGATAAAAGTATTCCGGATGAAATAACAAGCTTGGTAGAATTCCGTCAGAGGGTTAGAAGTGCTCCACGTGTTCATCATGGCCCGGTTATCATACACTGCAGGTAAGTTTAAGTTTACCTTTTATATATTTTTTCCATTTGCAATGTGCAATGCCTCATCTCCACGCAAAATTAAGTATAATCGGACATTGAAGGAAACATGAAATAAATACATAAACTGTAGAAATAGCATTAACGTTTAAACGACTAAAATACCTCATCGAAGCGGAAATCTATCGCAGGATGCGTAATAGTCTAACCTGAAATTTTACCCAATTACATTAAACTCCAGACACATGTTTTGGCGTGTTTCTTTTCTAAACAACTATATGTGCCGTTAATCACTGACATAATACTTTTTACCATTTTAAATACTGATGCAGAGTCCACAAAGTATTTCAAATTACAAAAAACATTTATTTGATATATTATATGAGTCACTGTCCAGGAAAACCGGGCTTAGTAACATTCAGTAGTTACTATGTATAAAAATACAAATGTACGTATGTTCTGTCGTTGCTATTGTGACACTTTACTAAAATTACACATATTGCGAAAAACGAGGAGTTAGTAGTTAAACGCATTTGCTACTTTTTCTCTCAAACTACGAATATAATTCTAACATGTGTAACAATTTTGAAAAGTTTATGTCAAAAATTCGTCCAATACAAAATTTGTGAAATCAGTTAACGTTACGTCTAATATCTTTTGAATAATGTTTCAGACGTCGCTCAAAAGTCGGTGAGGTTTGTTCTAGAGGTCTGTACTCTGAAATTGAATGTTATAATTTTTCAGAAATTGTTCATCAGAGATATGTCTTTCTAACGCTATTCATCATGCGTTTCATATGTTTGTCACTTAGCCAGGTTTTCCTGGAGAACGTGTCTTATAAATGTTTATATATACACGTATTCATTGCTTTTTCATTTTCTCTAGTGCTGGGATTGGACGTACAGGAACATACATTGCTTTAGACAGGTTGACAGAGGCGGGGAAAGCTGGTGAGAGAATCAATGTATATGATTGCGTGTATGACATGCGACAACAACGGGTTAACATGGTACAGACACTGGTAAGTTAGTTGTTGTTTGAAAAAAAAACGAGAGGAGAAAATCGGACAGGGGAGGCAGCACTCAAATAAACAAGCTGAGCACAAAAAACAGTAGTAACACAACATAAGAACAATACCCGCACATAGCACAACAAAATAATAAAGTGACCGAATGCTCGACGTAGTTTCTTACGTCCTCGATGCAAAAGACTAGTATGACCTAGTTTCATACATACGAGCCCTGTGCCAAAACGGTGACCCCAAGTAACCAAATGAAGCGTATACCAGTAAAATACTTTAATTGCGTATGGATGACGTTTTTGTATTCGAGAAGATTTTCGCCATTCTGTGACCTAATAACATATAATATTGATACACATATTACAAGTACAATCGACAATGGACATGTTGATGATTGATTAGTTTCTACAAAACAAATTTCTTTTTTGCAATGCAGAGGTAGCTATCAAATTAGAAATTGGAAGCAATGTTCAACAGAAACAACATATTTCTGAAACAAACACACTCATAAACAAAGGCAAAAACGATAGCTGAGCCCAACACAGCACGCATATTCAATACATCCTCGCCGAATCTAGTGAGGATGTTTAAATGTCTTAAGTGTTTACATAATCCAATAATAGAAACTAGTTGATGCTAGCGTGTTAAGATATTCCCTTGGTGTAGTCACAACATTATTTGATAGGTTAATTACTATTTGTACCTTTTGTGTAGTTACAGAAGTTTTTTTACTACATTGCCTGGGTGGTACGGTGGTCGAGTGGATAGCCTGCTTGACCGCTGATCGAAAGGTCCCGGGTTTGATCCTCGGCGGGGCACTTGATCATTTCTGAAACGCTTTCAATTGCTACTTATTTCAGGAACAATACAAATTTCTTCACAAGGCTCTAGTACACACACTGACCTTTCAAAGCGCAGCAATTCGATCAGAGGAGTTTGGGTCGTACATACGAGAAACAAGTGAATTGGAGTTCAACGAAAACTTTGAAGTAAGTGGTATTTTAGGTCAAATTTGAATAATTATAAACATCAGTTATGCAAATAAAAAACAAAACAACAATTTTGATTGTTATTGATTAACCACCTTGTAAACAGTAGTTGTTTAAAAAAGATCACTAACGTTAATATGGTATTGAATCATGTTTTCTGTATTTTTGACCGATGGCCGTTGTACTATAGAAATTGATCTTGTAGTACGTATCTTCTCAAAATATCAAATATTACGTGTTTTAATTTGATATGTCTAGTTGTATTTTTTATACCATACATGTATCACTGTTCCAGTTTCTGATGACTGTAATTGAAGATGAAGCCATTGAAGAAACACAGGCAAGGAATAAAAACGGTCGTCATAGGGAAAAGAACAGAAAACATAGTGACATACCAGGTACATATTTTACCAGTATTAAAAACGAATTTCATGTCTGTATATGTTCCATATGCCAATGGGTTAGAATGGGAATGTCGTGAGTACGAAAACGCAAATCAAAGAAAACTCAGTCGGAAAATTACTACAAACAAGCTTTCAATTTCAGAAAATTCCAATGGCTTTAGGAAAAAGAGCTTTTCAAACACCAGTTTGGTCCACATGCCAAGTCCATATTTTTATAATACAACTATAATAGGCTCATAAGAAGGGCATTTTGATGTTTATCTCTAAGATGAATTAGTCTGATAAATAGTTAGGACCTCCCCATTATAAGTGAACGATAGTTGTGGAACATATTTGAAAATTGGTCTTGTACCAAATATGTTATCCGTTATAAATAAAGTCGTTATCATCAGTATGATATGTTGAAATGTCACATTATATATCAACCTGTATATGCACTTGCACAAAATAATCTGTCATACAAGTCTTTCTTGATATTTCACAAATACGAAAACTTGCAAAGGCATTCTTGATGTACCTCCAAATAATGTATATATATAGATCGAGAACATTTATTATAATAGTTAATAATATGAAAAATTCAAAAATAAATTTAAAAGAAAATCTAAATGTTTTCGAATTCAAAATTAACGAATTATATTAAATCTTCATATCTTATACATTGGTAGATTAAACAATGCTCTAACAATATATGGACAAAGATAAGAAGTCAAAGCTCGTGAAATAATGTAATAATGAAAACTACGTCTATCTTGACCAGTTATGTAATGTAAAACAGTTGGATTTTGTATATTCTAATCAGTGTATGTAAGACTTATCTCACTTCATACAGGTGACAGACATAGACCAAGAATTCACATTTGTCGAACATTCAACTCGTCTGACTACATCAATGCCATCTATGTCAATGTAAGTACCATACGTACCTTCAATAAGTAAACGTTCAAATCAGCGTCCTGTCAATTGGTTAATTTGTATTACTGGATGCTGATCGTTCTTTCTAATGTCATTGTTAGTTGACCTAAATTCCTATCCTGATATTATATGTGAACTAGTACACATCACTTGGAAACCAGTCAGCATTAAATGTAAGAAAATGTGTATCAATCGATCACTTAATAGGAAGGTTTTATTAATATGCTTATGGTCATTTATATATGATATATTTCATATAAGGCTTCTGGCACGATTGACCGTAAGTAAATAGTTACTCAAAGATGGACCGGGTGTCGATGATATTATCCAAAAGGGGAAATACGAATGTTGACAAGAATGACTAACTCTTACGAAAAATGATTCGAAAGTATTGCATGTTCATTTTTCAGGGCTTTTATAAAAAGAATCAATACATCATTGCTCAATCTCCACTTCCAGACACCGTCGTGGACTTTCTGTGTTTAATCTTCCAAGCGAATTGTTACTGCGTCGTATCAATGGAAGATACAGAGTTAATTGGGACGGTAAGGTATTTTTAATGGGAATGATATAGTAACTATAGTATATCATATACATCGCTTGTCTATAATGAGAATGCCGTAAGTTCAAAGTCAATATTTTGAGAAAGCAATAAACGAATGTCCGATAATTACTCTTTGCCGTATCGTGGTAAAACAAGCTGTTGTCAACATGACAAGTTCTGACTTTTATTAAAACAAGTTTATTAGACGCGCATTGTGATGCAGAACGTAAAAATAAATAAACCAGTCTTATAAGGTCGTAACTACTATCCCTATGCTTATAAGAGACAACTCTTATAATGTATTTCATCATGAGTACTTTGCCTTTGAACGTGGACCATCAACCATAATCATTCCAAAATAAGATCTAGCTAAGATTGGAAATTAGTTAAGATATTTGAATGATAGAATATATTATCAAGTCGGTAACAAGACTAGTCTACACCCTGTACAAAATATGTATCAATATAAGATATGGACAAATATAGTTGCCCACAGTTATGTACATAGACAACAAAATTACACAGGCAAAACAGAGGGTTCATCGTTTAGTTTCTGTGGGGATTGGCTGCAATCACCACTGAGTCGACATCCACGTACATTTGGACGGACGTACACACCACAACTATAAAAAACACCAACATGAACAAAACCGAATGTACAATGCTTAAACCATCAATCCACAATCGCTAACATGCAATCTTGGAATAATTTAGGAAATAATTGAGTGTGTTGGTAGCGTATGTTCTGATACACTCGTAACAGTGTTCCTGCTGTTTCTGTTCCAACTACTTATGTAATTGTGAATATAATCTGGAAGTATTGATTTCACCTCAAATTTCATACAACAGATGACCAGTTGGAACACACATATACCATAATATGAACTAATTAATACATGTAACTAACAGGATAGGGAATTGAAAAGAGTTTTCTTGTATTATGTTAAAGTACATCTAGTCATTTTGGAGTTTAATTCACTCACAGGAGGTTTGAACATTATTAACATGTTCTTTCTATCAGGTGTTTGTCGTGACATCTTGTGATAAAACAAAATGTAATGTTATTTATCATTGGTGTCAATATATTACTTGGTATCACATGTTTTTGCTAAGAGACAAGTGTTCAAATATATATGGTTATTTAAATTAATTATGTTTTCCATATTCAGGAAATTGGTGATTATTTAGGAGCTGATAATCAAGTGTTACAGTCAGGAACATTTTCTGTGAAGACATCAAGAGGTGAAACAGGGCCAAACTACATAATGAGAAAACTAACAATCTCTAACAGTGATAAGGTAATCAAAATTGTTACATGTCGACACTTTCCGCTAAGCTGAGAAATATCCAAATAATGACACGTAATATGAACCGCCTAAATCGGTATATAATAAATATCAGAAAACAGCTAGGCTATATTTGTAGATATACACACGGGCTGGCTCCAGTTGATATATGCTTTATCCAAGGGAGATAACCAATGTATGCAATCATTGTACAAATCAAGTCAATGCATTCAAATTGTCATAATTTCATTCAAAATAAATAAAGTCAACGACATACCTATACTCTACTGTAATATTGTAGGCCTACTGTATGAGGTTTTATAGATAATTTCCAGCCTACCAGGCCTACCTGACCAAACAATGTTTGTCTTTCGTCCAAACTGTATCCGCTTGGAAATTCGAAGATATTGCAAAAGCGACACCGCACGATATTTGATGGGGCGCAGGTTTATATTCACAAGATCAAGACACACAACAAATATTATACAATTGTGCTTCGCAGCTTGCATATTGTGAGTGTGTAGACTCTCGGACTCTCAGATCATCCGGAGCATGATTTCACGACTCTCTTTCCAAATTTGATCGAAGGAAATTTACAACAACATTGAAGTGCTCAACCTGGTTGAAGATTAATCCAGAATCAATCCATATAAATAGATATGTTATAGAACTTCTTCGTTTTGGTTACATAACGTCTAAAGTTCGCTAAAGTAAACTGCAGCACACGATATTTTGTTTTCTTTTGAAAAATGAACAGTCTAAAACTCGTCGCTCCGCTCCTCGGAGTTTTTACTTCCCTTTGTTGATTCCATTATTTTGTTTCATTTCATAGAATATTTTTTAAAAGTTTAAGAATACAAAAGAAAACGTTTGGGCTCAATTTATTTTATTTTATTTTCCAAGACTATTCACCTAGGAAAACTGCTTCGCTGGTTATTAAATACCCTATTAACAAAATTAATATTAAAATACTATTACAAATCGTACAGGAAGCGTAGCACACATGGGAAGTAGCCAAACACGAAATGCACAGCAAATTCTAACGATCAACAACAGAGTGCAAAACAACATACTGAGGTTATTTGAATGAGGCAATTAAGCTTTAACACTACAAGTTCTAACGGCAGGTGTAAAATATCGGAAATGTTTAACAGTAATGTCACTTGATAAAGCGCTACTAACGCAAAACTATAACGGATTATAGTTTAAGGTGGCATTGTCGGCTGGTATATACATGTATGCTACATTAAATTTGGGAATTAATTTTTTCTAAATGATTTTACTTACAACTTTGCCGATAACAATACATATTTCAACTGTTGCAAAGAAAGGTTTGTGAACTTAAATGTATAATGTGCAACTATACGCATAATAAGCTGTATTCACCATCTTTCTTTTCAGCACTCTAATGGAGAAAATGTAGTTTACCATTACCAATTAACTAATTGGAGAAGAGACGATCAGGTTCCTATTGATGTAGGGGAGTTTACACAATTTGTGAAAGATGTCAGTACCAAAGGTCGTGAAATGAAGAATGAGAATGCACCCATTCTTGTGCATTGTTTGTAAGTTGACTTACATGTACTACATACATGTAGTAGTGTCATCATATTTTTAAAAAAATAGGCCATATCTATGCGACAGGTTTTGATTGTTTTGATTAGTAGACAGAAAATCAAGTTAAAGACTGGGGAACAAACTGATTGATAAGTCCTAACGTTTAACTGTTATATACATATACCTAGATAATGTGATGTACTGTAGAAGATCATAAAAAATCAATGTTGAGTATCCCTTGTAATATAAAGGTGCATTGTATAAAATTTACATGGGCGTACTGGTTAAGAGCGATACGATTTGACAGCGCTAGCACGTATTTTAAAGTATGTTGCCATATGAATGACTGCCGGTGTTTTATAAAAGAATTGTTATTCGGTCAAAAACGTCATGTAAATTAATGATGGGAAGTAGGTATTGCGTTTTTTCGTTAGGTTATTTGTGTGTATAGTGTCGCGTGTTTTTATGTTATGTGATGTTGTATCTGTTTTCGGTTGGTTAGGTTGAGTGCTTACTTGGCCTATGTACTCGTATCTTTCTAGTACGTAAATATAGTTATTCAGTTCACCGAATTATTTAAGGGACGGAGCGAAGCGTAGTGGTCTGTTCAGTGCTGTTGGTATACTGATGGAGAAAATCGAAGCTGAAGGTCAAGTAAGCGTGCCCAACACATTGAGACAACTTCGTACTCGTAGGAGAATGGCAATTCCAAATAAGGTGGTATTGTATATACGTCAATCATGTCTTTATTATATTGGGAAACATATTAAAAATTGGTCAAGAATCAAATATGTCACCCACAAATAAATAAAGTCATTATTATTTATTATTATTATTATTATTATAGTCAAACGAGAACTACCTGGTGTCATATTCTAGAATCATATTTTATTCACTAACTTATAAAGGCAAACACGAGTGCAGATTAAATTAAATGTGATGTAAAACTATACTCTACCTGTCCAGGCAATGTTTCGGAACACATGCCACTCTCACCATATCCTAACTAGGCTGTACACATCATAACACACATATGACGATTGAGATTATTATAGGGAATTCCTCATTTCAACTACAAATCCAGTAAACATGTAGTGCTTGAGTTCGATGAATCAGTTGGTGTGTAGGTATATCCGTTCATTATATGTACCCTAATATTATTTTTCTCGTTTTTCAGGAACAGTTTGCATTTTGTTTCCGCTGTGTGGATGCTCATGTTAACTCAAACAACGTTTACTCCAATTTTGCACGATAGAGATGCTACAGCATGCTTCACCCGTACTTGCATATGTGCCTCGGTATATTATTGGTTAGTGCGCTTGCAGTCTAACTTGGCGACCACCCGGGTTCAAGTACAGTTGGAAACACTCGCATCGTTATTTCAACTGACAGCTGACAGCTAAAGGCTATCATACATTTGATGTGTTTGTTAAAGAAGCTATTAATGCAATGAGGATATGTTTATAACTTGACGTCATGCGATATTATATTTGGCGTTCGATAGTTCACGTGTGATTACTATATTATACAAAGTACTCTTGTTGACAGTTGTTAGATACGTCGTACTTTAGCTTTATGTTTTGTTGTTTTGATCTATATTGACATCTTGCCCATTTACCCACCTTGTCATGACTATTTGATGATGTTTCGGCTCTAAGCATAACATAGCAAGTCGGAAGGCACATGGTTTTCTATTGTATAAGATTTTGCCTGCATTTGTTCGGCTACCTTCTGAATCTAACACTTAAATTAGCTTGGTCGCCATATTCTCAGGCAAGTGAATTGAAATTGTCACTAGTGACGGTCGTACCGAAAATACGCGTGTCGATACGAGTATGCACTGGGAACCAAAGTACCAATGTTGCTTGAGAAAATGAGAAATGGCCGCTGAACGATTACTGGGTGTTAAATAAGGTAGTCGAAATGCTTATTCAAAATAATAAAATTTACAAAAATGTGTGTATTTGAGCCAGCCATTTAGTCAAAGTACATAGTTACTGGTGATATACAAACATTTATCACTTGTAGGTTTTACGTTTAACGTTTTTAAATCGTAACATAATTTTGTTTTAATTTCTAATTATTTAAAATCAGTTTTTTGTTTAGTATCATACCAATGTATTATTCAGATCTGAGCTACATTAATCATTTCGTATTAATTTCGTTTGTGTGCCAAGGTTTTAAGTTTTACGACTTTAAATCGTAACATAATTTTGTTATAATGTCTTAACTATTTAAAATCAGATTTTTGTTTAGTATCATACCAATGTTTTATTCAGATTTGAGCTATCATTTTGTAATAATTTCGTTTGTGTGTCATTCGTGTCCTGTTGTTTATGTTAATGGTTATCATTTCTTATAGATTGATAAATTATAATGATTAACTATGTACATATGTATAGCTGTATAATGCATTGAACCATTCAAAATAACTCCATTTCTTCTATCACCTGGAAAAATTCAGACTAAGACTTTACGGAAGGCAAAATGTAACGCCCAATATATAGCATATCGTATAAAATTTTATAGATATACTATAAGACACATTAATAATATCGCATTAATGAAAAGCAAAGCCAAAATGTTGAATGCCAGAACATTGTTTCAAACCTGCACCTCTATACAAATATTGATTTCAAATTACTAAACACCATCACGGTATTATAACTATTCAAAAATTAAATCAACCATTTTTATTATGAAGACTCTGCTCCAATATCAATTATTGTCTTGTATGCTTAAAATAATAAAATCTATCTGAAGTTTAAGAAATGTATCGAGATTTTAACCCATTATCAATATACAGTTGTTTTACAATCCAATATTTCTAATTATTTCACATTGTCAACGTACAAAAGCAATTCATAACGTTCACAGACTATCGTTTGCCTTATATTATCCTTGTACGTGTATTTAAAATATAATTTTAGAAGTCACATTTTTCAAGCCGTGCCGAAATATCGTAATGCACTCCAAACCCATTTATTAAACATTTAAATTAGGTTGACGTTGATTGGTTGGTTGGTTCAGGATGACGTAATGTAAGCAAATCCGTGCCTTGAATCAACCGGTGACGTCAGTTTTATACAACCGTCGGCATGAAATCGCGCGCATTGTAATTTTAAAACCTATGATGTGTACATCATCGCTTTGAACGTTAACGGGCGTTCTCTGAGGTAATGTGATATACAGAATCTTACATCTGTGCTAATATCATACGAGTTTTATTAAACTCGTCGACAAAAACAATATGACTTTAGAAGTCCACGTAAAACGTTAACTTTACAAATGTACGTATTTCATATTGTTCCCTTGTTGTTGTATGTCATGATCTGTTGTTTCTGGCGATTGCTGTTGTCATTATTGAATAAATTGTTCATATATTTTATTTGAAGTCAAATAATATTCATGAATGTTTTGGTTAAAGTTATTTCACTGATATCTTTTATGCCGATTAATTTTTCTTAACGTCGACTGATGGTCGTAAGTATAAATGATATCATAATTTCATATACAAACCAGTGTGGAATATTTTCATGTTAACAATGATAGTTGACTAGTTGACTTCTACAAGTGTCAATTTGCATATCGCTGACTTAGAATGAGAAGGTCATAAGTACAATTTTAAAACCGCTAACTTGACAAAGCAAGAAAATATCTTATCACACAACCTGCGATCTATGAGTGCGTTACATTTTTCAAGCCGTGCCGAAATATCGTAATGCACTCCCAGACCATTTATTAAACATTTAAATTACCTTGAAGTTGTTTGGTTGGTCGGTCGGATGGTTGGTTCAGGATGACGTAACGTAAGCAAATCCGTGCCTTGAATCGACCCGTGACGTCAGTATAATACACACGTTGGCATGACGTCACGCGCATTGTGATTCTTAAACCTATTTAGTGAACATCAGCGCTTTGAATGTTAACAGGCGTTCTCTAAAGTTATGTGATACATAGAATCTTACATCCGGGCTAATATTGTACGAGTCTTATTAAACTCGTCGACAAAGCATTATGACGGTCGACAAAGCCTCGTGCTTTTCGGAAAGAAAATTCAAACTTCCGTTTGGTAAGCCTGGCCAGTTCAGATTGTCATGAAAGCTGATAAGAAAGATATTTGTCAAATATTATTGATTCTTAAAAGCATGTAGACACCGTTCTTAATATTCCTACCAAATAATGCAGGGTTTGGGTAACATAACCGAAAATAGAAAGTGTGTACTTTGTTCTGTGAATATTGTGGATGATGAATACCATTTTGTCTTGGTTTGTCCGTTTGTCCTCACAATTGTCATTTAATAAACTACTGTTTTACTAAATTATTATTTGGTAAGTCATGTGATGTAAGCCATCAAGATACATTATAGTAAGCTTGTAAGGTATGTAGACTTGTCCGCTTCACGAAAGTAGAAATTGTTGTTCTTCTCTGTTCGTATGTAGCTATAGTATGTCGCTACGACCTTGAGACACGAACAACGTCCCCAAGAAAGGTTAATAACTGTGAACGCGTTGTGGTTTTCTAGACAATATTGTAAACAAACAGACTTGTTTGCATACGGCAAAGTTCCCAATAATTGAGTGTCAGCTATATATACTGCATCGCTTGTCTTTAACATACATTCGGTGGAGTTTGTTCCGTTCTGCATTGTGTAATCAACACATGTTCCTGTAAAAGATGAACAAGTATTAGGAGATTGGACAGGGAAGGCAGCACATAACTTAACCAGCCGAACACGGAAAATATAAATAGCATGACATAACAGAAGTACAATTGTCCCCACACATAACCTAACGAGTACATGAAATGTCAAGAAATGTTTCGTCTGTGAAATGTGAATGTGGTAAGTACAAAGATGCTTTTTATGAGAAAATAATAAAAGCTGTCGGAAGATACAATGTACTCTGAACTTGTCTCGGCGATGTACTCCCGATCTAACAAATGGGCATTGATAGGCATCGGGAAAAGGATCCTGTTTTCTTCAGGAAGCATCTGTGTCGTCTTTAGAAAAAATGTGATATCTCTGTTTGCAATGCCTCTCGGAGCTAATTCAGTCAGGAGTGAAATACATGATTGAAAACCAAGCGGTTTCAACATAACTTTCAATGTTCCTGAACATAGGTTCACTGGAAACGTCTTGTGAATCAGTCTTATAAGGTCGAAGGTAATACTCACGACCTTTTCATTCTTAGCCAGCGATATATGTTATAGGTATATATCTACTGTCATTACTACAATAAGCACATAATTCTAAGATATGCATAATAATTATGTGCTTATCCGTTAGAATAAAGTTAGGATATCAAACATTTTAAACCTGTTATTCGTCGGTATAAAACCGAATCAAACTGGTTAATCGGTCGAAAATGATGATTCTTTCCTGGCGACCATATCAAAGTTCTTTCAACAGCTTTCAATTGTCATATATGACTTTTTATCCGACTTAACAAAAGTATTTTTAACCTCTTCATGTTAAAAACGACCACAAGAAAATGTATGTATCATATGCTATCTGCTCACCCAGCATTTGCATATGTATGTATGTCGATAAACACATGCTAGTATGAAGCATCATAAATATCATTCATACATTCAAGCATATGCATTGTTTTAGAACGATTAACAGTTTTGCAAAATTGAAACCGGTTAAACCTTGTTACCGAATCGTGCCCGATAAACCGAGTAATCGTCCCGGTGCTAAGAACAATTGCTAATGGCTTGGTCCCACTGGGCACTTCTTTGGCCTCGGCGATGTTCTCAACACGGTATCACAAATTTTCTAATAATGAATACCCAGACTCTACCCCTGGACCACGTGAACCATTTTATGCGATGCATTCCGATGCCCATTTATTAAATCGGGAGTACGCTGCGGATGCAAAACAATCCCAATGCAACCAAAGCATCACTTACTCTCTATACACATTTGTCTACCCTTCCATCTTCCATCAGCATCACAGCGAATGAAGTCTGGTCCAAATCTTAGGAAACCTTCATTGCATGTCAGGGATAATGTTGAGTTTATGGTTGTATTGTAGTTCTCCCCATATGTTCCACATTCTTCTACAGGTGGTTGGCCGCAATCTAGTGTCGAGTATAGCATAATGTATATTAAATATTGATTAGTTTCATTAGTTTACTTAACAAAACAACATCAGTTACAAGGTTTTATCCCAAAACTTGTACGAGAAGTAAACTATTACTAAGCTTATTTCAGAAGGACGTTTTGTATGCATTGAAATACACTAGGTCGTCTATTTCAGGTACCTGGCCTTGGACCTATTTTCCAAAGTTAAAACGATACAAACTTTTTTCCACATTTCGTTAATACAAATGTTATAACACGGCACGACAGGTCAAATTATGAAACAATGCATATCCGTTTTCAATTATGTTATTCGTAAAACAAATCATTGTTTAAGAAAATCAAAGCCAAAACAGTCATTAAATGAGATTTGTAAAACACAACATATCTGCAATGACAACTTATTGACAGTTTTTAATTGTGATTTCTTTAACCAGAATTGTTCTGCTCGTATGTGCGTATATGTGTATAAGTCCTAATAAACTATTGAGAGAAGGTTCTTCAAACGTACACCGATTAACAACCTAAATGTATGGATGACTGTAAACGAAGAAGATTTGGCTGCGTTAATTTTTAACAGTCTGATGACCCTTTGTAACTTTTACTAAGGAGGTACCCTCATTTCATGGACACATATACAGTTTTAAGAAGTAAAATATTCCTACCAACTAAATGACACTGTACATTGCCGCCAACCCAGCCGTTTTCACCATCACATCGCAGGTAGCGTGTCCGTTGTAGCCCTTGTAGCCTGTAGTCTTGCTTACATGTTATCCTGATATTAGAGCCATGGCGGTATGTTTTATTGGTACCATATTCCAAACTGTTAGGTACAGAAGGTGCTTGACAACCTACAAGTTCAAAGATATTTCGGATTTAATTCTACCGAATACAATTGTAGGCTGTACGAGTACACATGCAACAGCAGCAGCCTCGTCGTCGCTTGCAAGACTCGAACCTAAAAAACGATATTACCAAGCACATTGTACAAATGAAGCCATTACACCGCCAAAACAGCAGAGTTTGTAACGTTGCACACACTTGATAACTTCGCATGAATGCTCAATCGAATTAGCTAAGCGGACAGTTGGTTTAACTACAAAAATAAACACAATGCATGCATACAGTCCTTTCAAAATCAAATTGGAATAGTTTGGAAACATAAGCTCGTCCGTCAGGTAATTTTGTTTATCTATTTTGCTTGGTATACCTGAGTTAACAGCAACCCCCGTTATTCATTTGAATGAGATAGTTTCCTCATTAGCATTAAACTACTCCATTTTCTATCAGTATTACACTTACCTTGTTTGCATATAGGTAAACTACTCCATTTTCTATCAGTGTTACACTTACCTGGTTTGCATGTAGGTAAACTACTTCATTTTCTATCAGTGTTGCACTTACCTTGTTTTCATGTAGGTAAACTACTCCATTTGCTATCAGTATTACACTTACCTTGTTTGCATATAGGTAAACTACTCCATTTTCTATCAGTGTTACACTTACCTAGTTTGCATGTAGGTAAACTACTCCATTTTCTATCAGTGTTACAAGTGATTTCCTGATATCCACTACGACTAAAGCCCTCATCGCACACTGCGTGTAAGACATCACGATAAAATGTTGATTTGCCTTCAAAATGTCCATGAAGTAATTCTGGCCATCCACAATCTGTAGAAAAAATATCAGATCGATATATAGTAACTCAAAAAGTTCAAAAAGTACTAGGACTAGAGCCCTCACGGATACATTTTAAAAATTATACAAATATCAATTCATAATATTGAATCGGAATTCAGTCACGAAAAAATGATATCCGATTTATCGCGTAGATCTATAATGTCCGTTCAAAATATTCCATTTTAAAACCATTGTAACACGCACCCGGCGCCGCCCATCAATAACCAATTATGGCGCCTACGTAGTCAGCTATGTCGTCACTACTATCGTATCGTTACATTTCAAACATCGCCAACACATTACCTGTTACATGTTGGACTTTGTCTGCAAAAATGACGATATTTTAACAATAGGTGCTGAAATAAGCATAAGTTGAACACCTTGAGGAATAACTTCGGAATCCAAAAATGACGTCATCGGAACGTACTAAACTGACAAATAACAGATTACGTCAACAGTAAGATGGTATGCGCTCGAAGTAGTATTCAAAATATCGTTGATATAAAGGACATATTTGTGCAGTTAATTCTTTAGTTTTAGAATGTCACATAGGTGTTACCGTTGGTTGCGCTGGCATGAAAGATAGGTTAGTAATAGGAAATGACAAAAAATATGTAACGTCAGTTACAACGACATTTTCAAAATATCAACTTTTTATTGCACGGATTTTCGCCCAGATATTCGATATAAATCTGGAAATTGCATGCGATTCTCACAAACGATCTACGTGTATATAGCTCTCTGTGTTTCAAGCATGTATTCATCTAAATTGTCATCATAAACAGCGTATTTCATACCCCTATGAGTGACACTAACTAAGATAGCGTGACGTCATTTTGTGCGCCGGGTCGCCGTGAGTGACATTGTTTAAGCACATGTGACTGTCGAACTGGGTATTCATTTACATTCATAATTGCACTGTTTGTAGAAAATGGATTGAACTTTCATATGATATCAAAAATTCATTTTTTAGTGTTTAACAGTGTGGGTTTTATGATAAAAATCCTAATATTTGTTGAACGTCCCACGTATAACATGTATGTAACATATCTACATTGGTCACCATTGTATGTCAAACTCCCAGAAATATAATTTATTATTGTAAATTTTGTGTTTTGATGTATTATGTATTGCTTACACGACAGCAGTTAATCGCTCACGTGTGGATGGTTAAATGAAAAGTAAATACTTACCATACACACTTTCAAGTCTACCTACACTTTCTACCAACTTGTCCAGTTTTTCTGAAATAAAAATAGTACTGTACATAGCGCTCATACACAAGAAAGAAACACAAAAATGTAGTGTACATCAACATTTTGAACGATACCCAGCGTTATGTGAGGTCATGTGCTATATAGAAGCTGACTTGAATTCGTGCTATTAAAAATAGTTTTATTAAACTCTTGATTATACAATATGAATTAATATGTCTCTTATGTGAGGATCACCGATGCAAAATCTACATTCAGAGACAAATAATGAAAAATGTAAACCCTACAAACACGGATTTAAATACCAACACAACCTCGTACATGCAGATATGTATGCCTGAAGTTCACCACATAGCAGCAATATGCTGAGCAAAATATTCAAATATATACCATTTGCGTAATTCAATTCATGTCTGAGTTCTTCGCAACAATTGTTTTGTTCTACAACGATAAAAACATAATTTGATTGAAACTTGTATATTATATTACTTTCAAACAAACCAACGTGCATGCACTTGCAGTCAACATTTAGTTATGTTATGTAATGCTAGGTTTTACCAGCAAGACACTTATCTTAATAATTTGGGGAATATTATTATGTATGTCGTTGGTGTACACATAAGTGAGTTACATGTACCAGAAATTACTTACCAGATGGACAATAAAAATAAAAACAATAGCGATTTTTTATGAAATTCAATGTAAGATTTTTTAAGACAATTTTTTTTTAAGAATCTGAATGATATTTTTGTAGTTTTGATGTAGTAAAAATCAGATAAAGCGAACGTATTATTAGGGTCCCCATGATAACGACATATCATTCAACATACCATTTGCTCCACCTTGTTCATGATTAAAGTTTCCATAACCATTCACTTTTTCTAAAATGGTAAAACAAATAAGACTGTATTATTGATTTGAGGTACAATCCTTAACACTTCTTTAATTTTTCATCATAAGTGTGCATTTCCGTTCTACTATTACAATTACTTGAACACCAGATGTTTATGGCATCTACACTTTGCACGATAATAAATATGTCTTTGTGCGCTGGTAAAACGATATGAGGAAATCGGACAAAGAAGGCAGCACTTAACTATAGTTCAATTTTGAACCCTGAGCCATGACCTTTTAGACGAGTCTATTTGTGCGAGTTACCCGTGATTTATTGATTTCAGTAGTCATGCTTTACAGATATGCTACTTACTAATGTGTGTTATACATATCTGAATATATATATATTAGCCAATCCAACCCCAATCTTTATCGGCAAATGGATTAAACTTTAAAAGTGCAGTCACGACTCAATGCTCGAAATAGTACTATACAAGTACATTTGTAAACCGGAAAACATGAGCAAAATAACATAATACAAATACATTGTAAATCAATGTGCTGAAGTACTGACAGACTGGCGAACTGCAAAGGGACAATAGTTTTTCAAGTAATATAACATCAAGTGTTTTTTAAGTCGACAGAGAGGTAAATGCTGGACGAAAAATAAAGTGTTAAAAATATAAAAAATTATTGAGCCGCCGTGATTCGATCGCTAAACCTTAGCATCAGAAAATATTGAACTAAATAATTTAGCATAATAAAATTATTGATGCACGCACTATATCGCGTTCGTAACGCGTAGTAATAATTTTCAACGCCCTTAAATACCTTCTGTTTTAATTGCATACAATGCCCTTCCATTACAAGAAGAAACTAATATATTACAATCGAACAGAATGAGATGAAATGAAACTTGGAAAGTTTAATGTTCTAATCTTGCAAAACTGATTAACGAGGAGTTGAGTGTATAGATTCTGTGTTGTCAGTTTCGGGAGTAAATACATCTTAGTGGAATTCATTTTTTGGCATTGTAATAGGTCTGGCGACATTGCCTAAAAACCATACAGATAACCCAATATAAACTTATATTGGCATAGGCATATAAACCATTTAAATAAGCATCCACAGATCCATTCAATGTCGGCCCATGGTCGAGACATAATATACATTATTAATGGCTGTTGTACAACAATGGTTTTAGCCTTGTTAATAATAGTATTGAAACGTATGAATAAGCAACTAGAAAAACACAATGGTTAAAATCATAAATTTATTTGCGTACTTAATGTGCTTTTTTCAAAAACTAGTAAAACTATCTTAATTAAATACTATAACTAAATATTCAAATGAGAAATGAAACGTAAACAGTCGAGCAGAGAAACCTTACACGAACGCCCCTTTTAACGATTGCACGATGCATTACCCAACACACAAGTAAATGAGAGAATGAAAAAAATCACTTAACGAGGAATTCCCCATAACTAGCATAAGTTTCTCTACTGTCACATTAAATTAAGAAACTGTAGAAAACACTTTCAATAAGCATAATTTGTCTACAGAAAGTGTGCGAAAGTGTGTCTCTATAATGTCAAAAGTATATTCAAATCATCAATAATAATTTATCGCTTCTAGCGAGTTATTATTATGTGGTCAAAGGGAAACAACTCATGAATATTTTGGCTCGTTACGGAAAGATGTTTTTACTCTGTTCTCGGTAATTGGTAGGAGCTTTTTGTTGAAAATCTGAGGAGTTTAAACAATAATGATTTTCATTTAATGTTTAATATTTCTGAATCGATTTAAACGTTCAGAGTTATAGGGCACGTCTTTTTAAAGACCAAAATTGTCTAAATCAGAGTAAAGCATTACAACATATCAAACGCAAACATATCTTCAACTGAACTTCATCTCACAATGTATACATTTATACAAACATAAATCAACACATATAACAACATGTACCGCAATACCACGGCAAGATATAAATGATCATGACCGCCGGATTACCATTTTTCTGCAGCCACAATGTCAAAAGCCCAAAACCAAAATACAAAGCATAATGTTTTAAGTCTCACGTCTTTATCTGAGCATCGTCTTTTGATGTAGCAACATTATACAACAAGGTTCCATCAAATATTATACCAGTATGTCTAAAGTACGTACCTTCAATGTTCAGCGTACGTCTGGATATCAGCTCCAATGTTCCGATAACATTTGCAAAAACTGTTTCATTTGTTGAATATGTTCCCACTGAATAACTATGTATCACCGCAAACACTAGATATATACACTTCATTCTTAGTTTTCTTACAGTCGAAGATAAAAATGCTGTAAAACTGAATGTAATATGCCCTGTAATATGCCCTGTAAATCCACGTATATGTTTACTCAACACTGAACTAGTGTTAACTAGGTCAAACTTTAAAGCAATATTGAAAGCGTCCGGTGATTCCACTTAACTGCTCTTAAATAAATGAACTACATAAAGGCTTATATTTTTATTCCAAACCGTTGTAATACTTATGGTTACATATTCATAATTGGTCCAACGAGTAAGACGCCGAGTATATTCATTGTACATACTAGAAAGTCCAATTAGCTTATTAAGTATCGCACTTGAATAATCAGTTTAAATTGACGTAATACATATGTTGCCCTATAAAGCAGTTCTAAGTGTTTTGCAGAGCTTGACTAAATTGTTTCTCAAGATTAATTACATTTGCATCGTGAGTCAAACTCTAGTTGATTTTTAGCACTGTTGTAACGCACACATGTACTTATTAAATGATAGAAAACTACATGTGGTCACATAAAAACATCTTTCATCCAGAAGTTCAAATACCAACGGACGTGATAAAAAATTATTGTATTCGCTTTACATACGGTTGTGGTAGTTGTACAAACTTATGAAAAGGGTTCATATGCGTTGCCTATCCAACGGATACGCTTGAAAACTTTCAACGAGGAACATTCGACTAATAGAACAAATTAAGGTGCCGCGCGCGTTTTGCCTAACGATCGAATTTTCTCTGAAACTCCTTAAAATCATATTCAAGTAATTTGACATCATAAAGCCATATGTCCCGAGGCTCGATTTTGAAATACGTTGTTTTCAAATGACCTACCATCGCTTTTAGGTCATTCGAGCTATTTCTTCAAACAAATATGTAAACATCATTATATCTATTTGATAATATTTCTTCAATTAAAAGCAATATACGAGTACATTTATTTATCATTCTTACATAAACAAACAGATAAGCTTCCTGATGAAATAAAGTCGTATTTGTACCTGATAAATAGTTACCCCACCTATTTACAAAATTATCGAAAAAATGTGATTTTTAATCGAGTTTCGAAGTTTTTAAAATTTTATATATAAGTTGAGAATCAATCATACCATTAGTGAAGTAAAGCAAAAATAATACTTAGATCATGCGTCATCAATTCGTGGATTTTGCTATTCAGGTAATAAATACAGGGTCAAAATTATCGTTCGGTGTGTTTGGAAAATCGGAGTTTTTCCATTTGTTTGATTTTATTGAAATGGTTTTTAGGGTTTAGCTGTTTTGACACTCGTTTGTTAAAAGATTAAAAAACTACACCAGAGACACTGAAGAGCTATCGTTCAGTTTGAATCTAGACCAAAGATATTTTCTTATCCAATATTCAAGTTTCCCTGGAGCTAAAGTTCGTGTTTTGCGGGGACATTTGGATTCAGGAATTTCGAGTCCCACTTAGTATTTTTAGTGATAGGCACAAACGACCTGAACGACAGGGAAGCCAGGCGTACGGCAACCGATGTCGTTGACCTATTTGACACTATCAAATTTGTGTTAGAAGTTGTGGTTTGTCAGAAATTATATAGATGTCAACCGTCCTTACCTTCGCCCAGTAGACATTGACATCTTTAGTCAAACGGTAGACGACCTGAATGATATTTTAGGATCACGGTTAATTGATTTGGGATCTGTCCTTTGGCGGCTTAAAGGATTCTGGTCCGAGAAATAGTTACATACTGTGTTTGATCGGGACGGGGTCCATGTCTCTGCAGAGGGAAAGAAGAGGCTGTTCAAAAACATCAGGGCTCTGATTGTTTCGTACCATGGACGTGGACCTTACAACTTGCCAAACTGAGCCAGTTAAGTATATTTTGTTGGTCAGTTGGCTTTTAAGCCTAGTTAGTTCAAGTGTTGCGTGTCGCAGCAATACACTGTCGGTTGTATTTATTGATTTTATATTAATATTGACATGTTTAAGACAGCCGCTAATGGGACCATACTTCCGATAATGTCCTTGTGACTTTGTTTTCTGGCACCTTCGAATATACATATTGAACCGCACATATATACTTCTCACTCCTTCAGGATAGGTGGAGCAACTTGGGCACAGTCACATAGCTTCTCAGACTCACAAATGCGTCAATTAGGGCGTTGGCGGTCAAATGCTTTTCTTATTCGAGGCCTAAATTTATTACTATGTAGAAAAGCCTAAACTGTCTTATGTTGCCTATACATGTACTACATTTTAGACTCATGAAACTATAACTTCTAAGTGTGTACATGTACTGTAGTCACAATGACTTTGATAATTACAACTCGCTCACAGTTACTTTGTTGTTGGTGACTGACTTACTTCGGTAGAAGCCAACCATCGACACTGTTCAGCTCATGGTCAAATTTATATATGAGCCGTTCTCCAGGAAAACCGGGCTTAGTGACAAAATTGTGAAAATATTGATGGATATATGGTTCGAAAGACGAGACTCTTGTGAACCATTTGTGAAAGTTTCAACAAATTATTCCATAAACTAACAAAGTTATAGACTTTTTAAATAAACCACTACCGCCTACTTTTTGAGTGACGTCGCAAACGTCATTCTCTAGGTTTTTGACGTAACGTCAACTGCCATTTCAAAGGTCCAATGTCTCATAATTTTTTGACGTAAACTTTTAAAATTGTGGCACATTCTAGAATTATATTCTTATTTTACACAATTTTAAAGAAAACTTGAAGCTAATAGATAGCACTATACTATCCAATTACTTAAATATGAAATCAAAGGAGACGATTTTTTCTCATTTTATACATTTTTCTAAATCGTATTGCATAATTACAATACAACGTCATTAAGCTTGGTTTCCCTGGAGAACGGCTCATATATTTCTTTTTTAAATACTTGCTTGTTTGGTCAGCTTATGCATACCTGTATGTTTTCACTGTTTTGTATTTTTGAGCTTTTTTATGGTGACTGACTTACTTAGGTAGCAGCTGACCATTTACTAGTACTTCATTTCAGCTCATGATCACATGTACAAAGTTTATGTTTAAGTTCTATACTAAGCTCATTTTTTGTCAAATTCAGTTATGCGTACAGATTATGCAAGTATATTATGAATGTCTTAATGGCGTTCTGTTCTGTTCGTTGGTAACTAACTTACTTAGGTAGCAGCCAACCATTTACCGGCGGGGCCATGCACAGCTCTAGGTCACTTGTCTAGAGTTAAAGGTTTCTTACTGCGGTACTTGTACGTTTTTGTTTGCTTTGACATGTTTAACTATGCTAGGTTGTGACTAACTTAGTTAGGTAACAGTCAACCATTTTAATGCTTTGTCATAGTATACATGTAGTTTCATGGTCGCAATGTATGTCGATGGCTTAGAACCAGAAGGTCGTAACTACCTCTTACGACCTTATAAGACTCATAAATATTTGAAATCTGCTTCACAAGGCTCTGCTTATGAGCATATTTTCATGAAAATCTTAAATTGTCATGTTGACCAAAATGAATTTTAAAAACGTGTTTTCCCATAGGTAAAGACTAAATTACAAACAGTTTTCTCTTGTTTTCTCAATATATCGATTTGGTAGTTACGACCTTATTGTTCTAAGCCAGCGATATAGTTCATGTTGTTTTTACTATTGTACAGACAACGTGTGTCTAACTGGTTTTACCTGGTCTGGTGGAGACTGACTTACTTAGGTAGCAGCCAATATATTGCCTTTGGGTGACAAGCATATTTCATAGTCACATTGTCTGGAGTTCGTGGTTTCGTACCACAGTACTGTACATATACACTAAACGTAGTTATGAATGTGCATGTTGTACTATTGTCATTGACGGCTGACTTACTTAGGTAGCCACTGACCAGTGACTGTTGGCCTCAGTTATAGTTCATGGTCACTTGTGTAAATTGTAATTCTTGCCTTTGTTGCTTAGTTTATTTTTCAATAACATTATGTTTGACTGTTATTGTTTTTTCATATATACTTGTTTTTCTATTACAACTGTTCCACTTGTTTTTTAGAACCCCTGGAGTTTGCTGGTCTGGGCTGCCATAAAGTCCAATTGCATTGACCTTTATGTTTTTGTGGTTTTTATGGCCCAGATAAAACAAATCTTTGTCTCATATGTTTTTACACAGTGTAATGATTTAGTAGTAGATGTATTGTACATATTTTCTTATTGTCATATTTTGTTTCTTGATTTTCATGGACTGTTTTTAAGGCTTTAATAAAAACCCTTTTACAACATCACATCTTGTTTGTTCAATTTGTTATCAAACTCCCGGGTTTCACAACACATCCACTTGTTGGCCATAAAACAGTTTTACTCACCGTTAGCGGACGAAAATGCCATTGTTTATTTGTGAAAACGTTATTCGTTTGATTACGTGATTCTCCACACTGGTAATACAAGTATTCTACGTACCATGTCATTCAGTGTCAATGGCCTACTCATGGTTCATTACTTCTTGTGTATTTGTACTTATTATAGTGCATGGTACTTGTCCTAATGATGTATAAAATTGTCTTCCACGAGATTGTTTGTGGAAGTTGATAAGGACGACCAGGGAAGTTAAAAGTTAGCAATTTTCTGAGCTGAGCTAATAAGCCGCACAAGCACCCTTTGTCATTTTAACAAACTAGCAAAGTTGTTACTTAAAAGATGAAGTTCATCTTTTTAATTTCAACGATGCTGCTATGCTATACGAGGGATACCAGTGCAATAACTGAGAGTTTTGTGACTTTAACGAGAGTTCTTGAAGAAATACAAAATATTTCCGGACGTTTAACCAGAATGGAAGGTAAGATAATATATTTTCCATTCACCCTTATCATGCTTGATTTCAAGTGGGTAGAACCAGTAGCCAGTGCTGAACTATATCGACAGTATACTTGAGATACGAACCTGATATGATAGTGACTATATTTAGCGCAACTAATTAATGGTATGATTTATAAAATACCGATATTAATTTTGTATTTTATACACAAACAAAAAACAATAAGCACCACGTTGATAAATGTTTTACTATATTTGGTACAGTACTTCAAATGTAGTAATATTTAGCAATTTGTCAATGCAATGTGAAATAGTTTCATGCAAGTAATACTTAAAGTGGCGTTCCATATAACTTTAATCGCTTAAATCGATTCAGGAATAGTATACATTTACTGAGCGGCATTATTGTTTTAAGTCCTAAAATTTTCAACTAAATGCTCCAACTTATTACCGCGAAAAGAATAAAAACACATTTCCGTAACGAGCCAAAATAATCACGAGTTGTATATATATAATTATATTGACATTATAGAGACATATTTGTGCACACTTTCTTCTGACAAATTATGATTATTGATAGTGCTTTGTACATTTTGCTCATTTAATGTAATAGTAGAGAAAAATATCTTTTGTATTATCCTTATCATTAAATGTGACTTGAAATGGTTATTTCATTAATTCATGCCTACATATACTGTATAACATTTTGCATGTTTTTATATAATTATTGCCGTGAGCATTCTCATTTTATGTCGAACTAAATCCATATTTCTATCATGACTGCCTCAACTTATCTGGATCAAATCTGATCTCGAACAAAAATTCCCAATCGTTGGAAGTTTTTGGTAAGTTTTGTCAATTACAACTTAAAGAGAATACCTGACATACTCCAAGTAAACATGTTCAAAATATTCAGACCATCGTTTTTCTGTTGCAAAAGTTAATTATTGTACTACGGAAAAACGAGGATGAACTTTTTAAATGAGGATTTAGTAAGTATGTTTATAACTAACCATGAAAAAGTATGTTAATGTCTTCGAAATTGGAGGATATATTTTTAAATACCTACATGTATAAAAATATCAAGCTTAACCTTAATATATCTATTGACTTACAAAGGATGTATATTTGATATTGATTCTGATCCTGAAAACTAATCCCTTTTGAACTTGGGGCCAGCCGACCACGGACAATGATGATAAACCCTATCAAAATGTTTTATTCTTTGTAGACAAATTCGATGGTCTGGTTGACAAAATGGCTAACATCGAAAATTGCAACGGTAAGAAAATATTTGTACACTACTGACGTATCCCTTTCTCAAAATAACTGTCAAAGATGGTCACTCTACATTATATTTTCTGAAATATTTTACCTAAATGCCAGAAGAAATATAATGTAAGGTATTTGAAAGTTATTTTGAGAAAGTCTTATACTGAAACGCGAATAAATATAGTATAAACTATACTAGTGTTTAAATAATTTTTCCATATGAAACGTAATCAGAGACACTACTGACTTAGTAGTCTTTAAATTATAGAAGTGAAATCATGTGAATATCTAGAGAGGTTCAGGGTGTAGTCCTAATTGTTTAAGTGTTGAAAAGTGTTCGTTTTGTAAACATTTCCGCAAGTGCTCTCAGACTGGTAAAACAGCTACTTGTACTTCATGTTTTATCGGAATAATTGTACAAAAACACTTACGAAATGACCTCTTTTCCATTGAATATGCTAATTCGTATGTTTGAAAACAACAGTACCAATGCAGCTTCTGGCACGTTTACAAAACTGTGTTAAAATATCACTGGCTTAGAAGGAGAAGGTCGTAAGCACAAAATCAATATTTTGAGAAATGACTGTCTGAAATTTTCTCTTCACTTATGGTAAAACAAACTTTTACAACTTCATGTTTGTGATCATGACAAGTTCCGTTTTTCATGAACATAGGCTCATAAAAAGTGACATATGATACTTTTTAAATATGCATCCGCCTTATAATGTCATGGGTAGTACTTTCGACTTTCTCATTCTAAACCAGCTATATCGCTGGCATAGATAGAGAAGGTCGCAAGTGCCACTTTCGTCCTATAAGACTAGTGTATTATATGAAATCTGCATCATAAGGCGCTTCTTATGACCCTATTTTCATGAATATCCGAACTTGTATTGTTTACCAAGCAGAAGTTAAAAAAGCTTGTTTTACCATTACATGTAATAAAGAGTGACTGTCAGACAGTTTTTCTTGTTTTTGCAAAATATTGATTTTGTAGTTACGATCTTCTCATTCTAAACTAGTTGTATGCACATACAGGGTGATCATTGATACATGGTAACATAAATATCTTTAATAACTTTGTCGGTTTTTAAGATAATATTTGTTGTTAAACACCATTGATTAACATATACATGTAAGTTTCGTTCAGGATATCAACCATATTCAAACGCTATATAATATTTTCTCAGCAGATGTTAGAAGCGTTTTCCTGATTTCTGCAAAACTGCCAAAATCAGCAGCAAATGACGTCGTAAATACCAATAATTCCTTGCATTTTACACATTAATGCTTTCAATTTCAAATAGTATTGTAGTTTTCATATCAATTAAATATACTGGTTTTGTAGTATTCACGCATTCCTTCAGCCACCCCATTATCAAAAATACAAAGGGCTTATGTCCGGTGAGTGTAGGGGGCAAATTCAAATGTGGTCTTTAGTGAAATAATTCTATCGAAAAATTTACTTGAATCGCGGAAAATGTGCGGCTTCATCTATGACTTTATTGACATCAAGTTCACATAGGGTGTATTTATTATCCACATCTAATAGAAATTTGGGCACATTAGATTTGAAATGAGGGTCTAACCACTTATCTATCATTAAATCTGACAAAGTTATTAAAATTATTTATGTTACCATATTTTAATGATCACCCTTACACATTGTTTGCTGGAATTTTAGAGTTTCAGAGTGCCTGTGTGGACTTTCAGTATTGAAATTCATTTCCTTGTTCAGTTGTGCTTTGGGCATTGTGTCTTGGCTAAGGCATTTAATCATCCCTATGTGTTGTTGTATGTTAGCATTGCTCCGTGTTGGTATGTTGTGTTGTTCCTGCTTTCTGTGTTCGGTTGGTTAAGTTGATTGCTGCCTTCCCTGTACGATTGCCTTTTATCTTTGTTTTGTTTGTTGCTTTGTTGTGCCTGGCTGTTTAAATAACGTGTTGCCTTTCCCAGACGGATGTGTAGCACTTTTGAACGTGTCTATACATGACAAAAGGGCAATATAAATATGGTATAATAATATGTGTATTATATGTTTATATATTTTAGCTAAAGAGAACTCGAAACAAACGTTACATCCAAAAGGGCCAAGTACTACGCAAATAACAGGTATAAAGGTTTAAAAGTAATAATAAGTTAAATCAATACGTAATTTTTGGCCAATATATTTTGGTATGTACAGTCGTCCCTGTCAGCTTCTTTTAAAATAGCATACGAGTCGTTCTCCAGGAAAACCTGCTATTTTGACATTATGCAAGTACTGTATAAAACAAGGTTTTGAAAAAGGTCTAAAATAAGAAAAATGAATATCTACGACGAATTTATCAATATATCATAGCTTTAAATTTCCCCATGAATAATGTCGAAAATAAATACTTCTTTACTATTGTTACCTATTGCAGGAACGTTTAAACCTCAAGAAGCGCATCGTATGCCTCCTTATGGTTGCTAAATTCAGGTTGTCATAATTATCTTTGAAAAGATTCCCTAAATAAACAAAATAGCCGGTACCAAATTTAAATTTCGAAATGAAATAATGGCACCAGGTATATTGTTAAATTGGAGAAGCTTTTCAAAGAAAATGATGACATCTTATTCGTAGTAACCCTTAAGGCATACCGTGTGCTATTTGAGGTTTATAGATCACAAGTTGTTAGATAGAAAATAAACTATTTACTTCGTCCTAACCGAAAGTCACACGACCCAAGTAACGGGTTCGCAGTTCCCAAAATAGACGGCGTACCCAGTGCAATTACTTATAAAAAAACAAATAACGACATTATATATAGTAAAATGACATGGTTCGCATAAATTAAATGATTAAACATAGGCCTAAGATATTGTATCACAAACTACAGTTTTTACTTTCCCAATTTTTCCATCCATTAGGCCATACCAAATCGTATTTTCGTTAAGCGTCCGGCCTAAGTTTGTAAACCTATCTAGCTATCCTAGACAAAAAACAAGTCACAATGACTTCTATCCTCATCATTATTCATGTAGGCCTATGGTGAACAAATATAGCTTTCAAGCATTGTCAACCATAATAACTTACATAAATAACTTAAAACGTGTCTGTGTGAAACCTTAGTGCAGTTTAGGTGCTGGGGACATGATGATGAATAACTATGATAAGTATCAAAGCAATATCTCAATTGATTTTGAAGATATAAAAGGTTACAAAATTTGTTGTTTTTTCTTTCACAAGATGCCCAAACCTATCCGTCCTCGGACGCTTAACGAAGAAACGATTTTGTATGACCTTAAATTTAGTATAATGTGTTTGACAGGTTTTCAACGTTTCGGGTTGTATTCCGTTGTCAATATTAAAACAACGTGGCAATGGCTTCCACGATGCACACTAGGCCGTTGTTTTCACCAGAACTGAACCGAATATTTTATTGTCGTAAACAAAATTGTTTCTTGATAAATGAACAACTTTACAAAGCATAATTTATAAGTAGTCGTTTGTTTTCGGATGTTAACATTTGTATGAATTTAAAAATTGATAAATTGAAATGAATGCATTCATTTTCAGGCTTTATAGGCGAATTAAATCAATTTTATATTAAGTGAATCAACCTTTATTCGTTTGTTACAGAAACGATACACGTTAAGCCGTTGTTTCCACCAATTGGAATAAAAGCACATGTTTTGTCGGCAACATCAATCAATGTTACGTGGACAGATCTATCTCTAGACAAGACACAGAACATACGAGACAATAGATATTACACTATCAGGTAATCCTAAATTGATATCATGATTATGCGTATAATATCCCTTTCTATGAGTATCATATAACTTCTAAAGAGTATATTAACGGTACATGTCTTTAAACCTCTACAAAAAGACAACTGACTCTTAAGTTTCTCTTAAACTATAAACAATGTGTCCTAAGTGGCAATGATCCATCTGGTATTCCATTCCGTTTCTCATTTTGTAAGACCTGGTCCTAATCTCCATAAACATCTCATTCCGGATTAGAAAAAATATAATATAGTTTAAGCTTTTGAAACTTGGAAATTTTATACATGGATAAGGGGTTGATACGACACAATAACAATTAATTAACTATATTTAAACAGATACAGACCAATGCTAAAACGAGGGAAATATCGCAAAGAGAAATGCTATGAAACATTTAAACAACTAGATGGTCTCGAAACTAACACGTTGTATGAGTTTAGTGTTCGAATCACGAATGGTCGTATGAGAAGCACGTGGTCTATATACGTTAAGAAGAGGACTCCACTGGCAGGTATGCGGTGGCAAGAATTCGCTGGCTTAGAATGACTAGGTCGTAAGTATTAGTTACGCCCTTCTCCGTCTAAGCCAGAAATGTCTTGTATTCACATCGATGTAATATATCTCTATAAGCATGCGACTTATGTAGCATTTATATAAGCATCATATCTGCGTAAAATATACACGTACGCATTTGTGAAAACATGCATTCCTTATTTGATCCCATGGTCACCACCATTGAATGGTAAAATATTGTCATTATTGTCATACATTTTCAGCTCCAGAATCGGCTCCCTTCAATTTGACTTTGACAGCGGTTAAAAGTGACCCACGTAGTGTGATTTTGACCTGGCAACCACCAGACACAAGTTCAAGCATTGGTAAATATATCACTACCTTAGAATGAGAAGATCGTATTACTAAGCAAAACATCGACATTTTGAGAAAACAAAAAAAACTTACTTCAATATACTCTTTACTTATGGAAAAACATGATTTTACGACTTCATTTTAGTCAACATGAAAGTTCCAATTTTCATGAAAACCCGCTCATAAGAAACACCTTGTGCTGCGTTCGGTGTCGTAATAATAGCATGTTGTGAAAATTACTTCGACGTTACATGATTAGTTGTCGGATATAATGTTGGTATTATCACATGAAATTGTGTCACAAACGACAGTTTTTACTTACCCAAGTTTTCATCCATTCAATATAGTATATACTCGTATTTGACAGGTTTGCAACGTATAAGGCTGGATGTCAGTGTCATTATCAAAACAACGTGACAATGGCTTCCAATCCGGAACGGTACATCGTCGAATGTACCTGATGATATAACTTAAACACGACACAAGGTACACAATTTGATTGTTTTGTGTGGTAGAGGCATATTAAGCTCCGATCAAAACCATTTTCTGGCCCATTTATGCGTTAACTGATTTATTCATGTAGGGACGAACAGAGACATTTCAAACCGGTTCTTTTATCTAATGAAAGAATGAAAATTTGCGGATGTTAAACTCGTTTATTGTGATATAATTTCTTAGGTCTGTGGTATTATTTACATTTGTACAATATAGAACAAATCCATCGACATTTTCAAACTTGCTCGTCATAGACCAAGTGCTCGTAATATTGATGTTCATCGTGGAGATGATTTACTCTATTCACAGGCCTAAAATATTATATCACAAAAAAACAGTGTTTTTAATTTTCACTCATTCATTAGATAAAAGAACGTCTCCGTGTGCCCCTACAGGAATATACCATTTAACGCACAAACGGGCCAGATAATAGTTTTGGTCTCTACAACACAAAAACAATCAAAATATATATATTTACCCGTGTTTATGTTATACTATCTGATACTTTCGACGAAGTGCCGTTCCGCGTTGGAAGCCATTGTCACGTTGTTTTGATATTTTTGATATGTTTTGACAATGAAATCAAACCGAAGTGTTGCAAACCTGTAAACTATATACAATATTACTGAATGGGTGAAAACTTGCGGATGTAAATACTGTCATTTGTGATAAAATTTATTAGGCCTGTGCAAATATGTTACGCATTATTTCGTGATAAGAAGTAGTTAAATTTTGGAAGATTTTCATAAAACAAAATTTCATTCCAATATGCAACTTAGGTAAATCTATGCAATTTTATGCTCCATTTCAGTAGGATACCTGGTCGCATACATTGCAGTTCATAGTCTAGGTTATAAGAATTCGACAATCGAATCTGGCGACGTTCTTACGTTGGAGATTAATGACCTTACTCCGGGTGAAACATACAATTTCAACATCAAGGCAAGAAATGCTAAGGGATATGTCGCGACGTCTCCTTATGTAGTGTATGCAGTACCAAATGGTAAGTGCAATTGGATAAAGTCGATTCAATTAGTAATACAAATGAGGGAACTGTCCCATTCCGAAAGAATAGCGGTGAATACCGTTAACTCAGATGACGTGGCCTGGCATCAAAACCTAAAACCCTTGCACTCGGGACGGTTACCCAACCAGCAGTCAATCAAATACTAGTACGCGGTACCATCACACAGAAGAAAACAATTTTTATACATACCGGTATGTTTTTATTACTTCGTGTAGTTATGTTGTGATGTTACTGTTCTCTGTGCTAGGCTGGTTACGTTGAGTGCTACCTTGCCTGTCCGATTTCTTCATTTCTATCTTACGATTTCAGTTCCAGCCAGGTATCCTCGGAATTTAGCTGCGAGAGCTAGTGAAGAATATGTGTCGTCTGTTGTATTGACGTGGGATCGACCCGTTTCTAGTGAACAAATTAGAGGTATACATGTACACATCAACAGTCAAACTTCGTTATGACGTGCATCCAGTCTATGTCGATTTTAATTCAAGTCCCGGCGAATTTGCCCTCTACTGTTGCACCACAGGCCAAAGAAATCATACCAAAAACGACAGTATTTACATCCCCAATTTTTCATCAATTCAATATAGTATATATTTGACAGGTTTGCAACGTTTCGGGTACGGTTCTATTGTCAATATCAAAACAACGTGACAATGGCTTCCAACCCGGAACAGTTCATCGTCGAAAGTGCCTGGTATAATAACTTGAACACGGCTAAAGGTATATATTTTTGATTACGTGATTCTCCACTCTGGTAATTCCAGTATTCTAAGTACCATGTCATTCAGTGTCAATGGCCTACTCATGGTTCATTACTTCTTGTGTATTTGTACTTATTATAGTGCATGATACTTGTCCTAATTATGCATAAAATTGTCCTTCACGAGATTGTTTGTGGATGTTGATAATCACGACTAGGCAAGTTAAAAGTTACTGAGCTGTTAAGCCGCTAAAGCACCCTTTGTCATTTTAACAAACCTGTAAAGTTGTCGCTTAAAAGATGAAGTTCATCTTTTTTATTTCAACGATTCTGCTGTGCTATACGAGGGAAACTAATGCAAATATTGAGAATTTTGTGACTTTAACGAGAGTTCTTGAAGAAATACAAAATATTTCCGGACGTTTAACCAGAATGGAAGGTAAGATAATATATTTTCCATTAACTCTTATCATGATAGATATCCAGTGGGTGGAACCGGTAGCCAGTGCTGAATTATATCGGCAGTCTACTTGAGATACGAACCAGATATGATGTGATAGTGACTCTGTTTAGCGCAGCTAATTAATGGTATGATTTATCAAAATACCGATATTAACTATGTATTTCATAAACAGACAAAAAACAATAACCACCACGTTGATAAAATTTTATTTGGTACAGTACTTCAAATGCAGTAATATTTAGCAACTTGTCAATGCAATGTGAAATAGTTTCATGCAAGTCATACTTAAAGAGGCGTTCCCTATAACTTTGATCGCTTAAATCGATTCAGGAATAATATACATTTAATGAGCAGCATTATTGCCTTAAGTCCTGAGCAAAAATAGTCACGAGTTGTATACATATATTTGACATTATAGAGACATATTTGTGCACACTTTCTTCTGACAAATTATTATGATTGATAGTGTTTTGTACATTTTGCTCATTTAATGTAATAGTAGAGAAAAATATTTTTTGTATTATCCTTATCATTAAATGTGACTTGAAATGGTTATTTCATTAATTCATGCCTACATTTACTGTATAACATTTTGCATGTTTTTATATTATTATTGCCGTGTGCATGCTCATTTTATGTCGAACTAAATCCACATTTCTATCATGACTGCCTCAACTTATCTGGATCAAATCTGATCTCGAACAAAAATTCCCAATCGTTGGAAGTTTTTGGTAAGTTTTGTCAATTACAACTTATATAGAATACCTGACATACTTCAAGTTAACATGCTAAAAATATTCAGACCATCGTTTTTCTGTTGCAAAAGTTAATTCTTGTACTTGCGATAGAACCTATTACAGAAAAACGAGGATGAACTTTTTAAATGAGGATTTAGTAAGTATTTTTATAACTAACCATGAAATAATATGTTAATGTCTCCGAAATTGAAGGATATATTTTTATATACCTACATGTATAAAAATATCAAGCTTAACCTTAATATATCTATTGACTTGCAAAGGATGTATATTTGATATTGATTCTGATCCTGAAAACTAATCCCTTTTGAACTTGGGGCCAGCCGACCACGGACAATGATGATAAAACCTATCAAAATGGTTTATTCTTTGTAGACAAATTCGATGGTCTGGTTGACAAAATGGCTAACATCGAAAACTGCAACGGTAAGAAAATATGTGTACACTACTCACGTATCCCTTTCTCAAAATAACTTTCAAAGATGGTCAATTTACATTATATTTTCTGAAATATTTTACCTAAATGCCAGAAGAAATATAATGTAAGGTATTTGAAAGTTATTTTGAGAAAGTCTTATACTGAAACGCGAATAAATATAGTAAAAACTATACTAGTATTTAAATAATTATTCCCTATGGAACGTTATCAGAAACACTACTGACTTAGTAGTTTTTAAATGATAGAAGTGTAATCATGTGAATGTCTAGAGAGGTTCAGGGTGTAGTCCTAATTGTTTAAGTGTTGAAAAGTGTTCGTTTTGTAAACATTTCCGCAAATGCTCTCAGACTGGTAAAACAGCTACTTCATGTTTCATCGGACTAATTGTACCAAAACACTTACGAAACGAACTCAATTGAATATACTTATTCGTATGTTTGAAAACAACAGTACCAATGTAGCTTCTGGCACGTTTACTAAGCTGTGTTAAAATATCACTGGCTTAGAATGAGAAGGTCGTAAGTATAAAATCAATATTTTGAGAAATAACTGTCTGAAATTTTCTCTTTACCTATGGTAAAACAAGCTTTTACAACTTCCTTTTGTCAACATGACAAGTTCCGCTTTTCATGAACATAGGCTCATAAGAAGTGACATATGATACAACTTTTTAAATATGCACCCGCCTTCATAATGTCGTGAGTAGTATTTTCGACCGACCTTCCCATTCTAAACCAGCAATATCGCTGTCATAGAATGAGAAGATCGCAAGTGCAACTTTCGTCCTATAAGACTAATGCATATTTGAAATCTGCTTCATAAGGCGCTTCTTAATATGAGCCTATTTTGATGAAAATTCGAACTTGCATTGATTACTAAACAGAAGTTGGAAAGGCTTGTTTTAATATTAGTAAAGAGTGATTGCCAGACAGTTTTTCTTGTTTTCTCAAAATATTGAGTTTGTAGTTACAACCTTCTCATTCTAAACCAGCTATATATGTACATACATTGTTTGCTGTAATTCTCAAGTTGTGTCTTGACTTTGGGTTTTAATCATCATTATATGTTGTTGTATGTTAGCATTGCTGCGTGTAGTTATGTTGTGTTGTTACTGCTTTCTGTGTTCGGTTGGTTAAGTTGATTGCTGCCTTCCCTGTACGATTGCCTTTTATCTTTGTTTTGTTTGTTGCTTTTTTGTGCCTGGCTGTTCAAATAACGTGTTGCCTTTCCCAGACGGATGTGTAGCACTTTTGAACGTGTGTTTACATGACAAAAGGGCTATATAGATATGGTATAATAATATGTGTACTATATGTTTATATATTTTAGCTAAAGAGAACTCGAAACCAACGTTAATTTCAAAAGGGCCAAGTACTACGCAAATAACAGGTATAAAGGTTTAAAAATAATAATAAGTTAAATCAATACGTAATTTTTGGCCAATATATTTTGGTATGTAGAGTCGTCCCTGTCATCATCTTTTAAAATAGCATACGAGTCGTTCTCCAGGAAAACCTGCTGTTTTGATATTATGCAAGTACTGTATAAAACAAGGCTTTGAAAAAGCTCTAAAATAAGAAACAATGAATATCTACGATGAATTTATCAATATATCATAGCTTTAAATTTCCCAATGAATAATGTCGAAAATAAATACTTCTTTACTATTGTTACCTATTGCAGGAACGTTTAAACCTCAAGAAGCGCATCGTACGCCTTTTTATGGTTGCTAAATTCAGGTTGTCATAATTATCTTTGAAAAGATTCCCTAAATAAACAAAATAGCCGGTACCAAATTTAAATTTTGAAATGAAATAATGGCACCAGGTATATTGTTAAATTGGAGAAGCTTTTCAAAGAAAATGATGACATCATATTCGTAGTAACCCTTAAGGCATACCGTGTGCTATTTGAGGTTTATAGATCACAAGTTGTTAGATAGAAAATAAACTATTTACTTCGTCCTAACCGAAAGTCACCCGACCCAAGTAACGGGTTCGCAGTTCCCAAAATAGACGGCGTACCCAGTGCAATTACTTATAAAAAAACAAATAACGACATTATATATAGTAAAATGACATGGTTCGCATAAATTAAATAATTAAACACAGGCCTAAGATATTGTTTCACAAACTACAGTTTTTAGTTTCCCCATTTTTCATCCATTAGGCCATACCAAATCGTATTTTCGTTAAGCGTCCGGCCTAAGTTTGTAAACCTATCTAGCTATCCTGAGACAAAAAACAAGTCACAATGACTTCTATCCTCATCATTATTCATGTAGGCCTATGGTGAACAAATATAGCTTGCAGGCATTGTCAACCATAATAACTTACAGAAATAACTTAAAACGTGTCTGTGTGAAACCTTAGTGCAGTTTAGGTGCTGGGGACATGATGATGAATAAGTATGATAAGTATCAAAGCAATATCTCAATGGATTTTGAAGATATAAAAGGTTACAAAATTTGTTGTTTTTTCTTTCACAAGACGCCCAAACCTATCCGTCCTCGGACGCTAAACGAAGAAACGATTTGGTATGACCTTAAATTTAGTATAATGTGTTTGACAGGTTTTCAACGTTTCAGGTTGTATTCCGTTGTCAATATTAAAACAACGTGGCAATGGCTTCCACGATGCACACTAGGCCGTTGTTTTCACCAGAACTGAACCGAATATTTTATTGTCGTAAACAAAATGGTTTCTTGATAAAGAACATGAACATCTTTACAAAGCATAATTTATTAGTAGTCGTTTGTTTTCGGATGTTAACATTTGTATATTGATAAATTGAAATTAATGCATTCATTGTCAGGCTTTATAGGCGAATTAAATCAATTTTATATTAAGTGAATCAACCTTTATTCGTTTATTACAGAAACGATACACGTTAAGCCGTTGTTTCCACCAATTGGAATAAAAGCACATGTTTTGTCGGCAACATCAATCAATGTAACGTGGACAGATCTATCCCTAGACAAGACACAGAACATACGAGACAATAGATATTACACTATCAGGTAATCCTAAATTGATATCATGATTATGCGTATAAAATCCCTTTCTATGAGTATCATATAACTTCTAAAGAGTATATTAACGGTACATGTCTTTAACCCTCTACAAAAAGACAACTGACACTTAAGTTTCTCTTAAACTATAAACAATGTGTCCTAAGTGGCAATGATCCATCTGGTATTCCATTCCATTTCTCATTTTGTAAGACCTGGTACTAATCTCCAGAAACATCTCATTCCGGATTAGAAAAAGTATAATATAGTTCAAGCTTTTGAAACTTGGAAATTTAATACATGGATAATGGGTTGATACGACACAATAACAATTAATGAACTATATTTAAACAGATACAGACCGATGCTAAAACGAGGGAAATATCGCAAAGAGAAATGCTATGAAACATTTAAAGAATTAGATGGTCTCGAAGCTAACACGTTGTATGAGTTTAGTGTTCGAATCACGAATGGTCGTATGAGAAGCACGTGGTCTATAAACGTTAAGAAGAGGACTCCACTAGCAGGTATGCGGTGGCAAAAATTCGCTGGCTTAGAATGACTAGGTCGTAAGTATTAGTTACGCCCTTCTCCGTCTAAGCCAGAAATGTCTTGTATTCACATCGATGTAATATATCTCTATAAGCATGCGACTTATGTAGCATTTATATAAGCATCATATCTGCGTAAAAAATACACGTACGCATTTGTGAAAACATGCATTCGTTATTTGATCCCATGGTCACCACCATTGAATGGTAAAATATTGTCATTTTTGTCATACATTTTCAGCTCCAGAATCGGCTCCCTTCAATTTGACTGTGACAGCGGTTAATAGTGACCCACGTAGTGTGATTTTGACTTGGCAACCACCGGGCACAAGTTCAAGCATTGGTAAATATATCACTACCTTAGAATGAGAAGATCGTAAGTAAAACATCGACATTTTGAGAAAACAATAAAAAAAACTTACTCCAATATACTCTTTACTTATGGAAAAACATGATTTTACGACTTCATTTTAGTCAACATGAAAGTTCCAATTTTCATGAAAACCCGCTCATAAGAAATACCTTGTGCTGCGTTCGGTGTCGTAATAATAGCATGTTGTGAAAATTACTTCGACGTTACATGATTAGTTGTCGGATATAATGTTGGTATTATCACATGAAATTGTGTCACAAACGACAGTTTTTACTTACCCAAGTTTTAATCCATTCAATATAGTATATACTCGTATTTGACAGGTTTACAACGTTTAAGGTTGGATGTCAGTGTCACTATCAAAACATCGTGACAATGGCTTCCAATCCGGAACGGTACATCGTCGAATGTACCTGATGATATAACTTAAACACGACACAAGGTACACAATTTGATTGTTTTGTGTGGTAGAGGCATATTTAGCTCCGATCAAAACCATTGTCTGGCCCATTTATGCGTTAACTGATTTATTCATGTAGGGACGAACAGAGACATTTCAAACCGGTTCTTTTATCTAATGAAAGAATGAAAATTTGCGGATGTTAAACTCGTTTATTGTGATATAATTTCTTAGGTCTGTGGTATTATTTACATTTGTACAACATAGAACAAATTCATCGACATTTTCAAACTTGCTCGTCATAGACCAAGTGCTCGTAATATTGATGTTCATCGTGGAGATGATTTACTCCATTCACAGGCCTAAAATATTATATCACAAAAAACAGTGTTTTTAATTTTCACTCATTCATTAGATAAAAGAACGTCTCCGTGTGCCCCTACAGGCATATACCATTTAACGCACAAACGGGCCAGAAAATGGTTTTGGTCTCTTCAACACAAAAACAATCAAAATATATATATTTAACCGTGTTTATGTTATACTATCTGATACTTTCGACGAAGTGCCGTTCCGCGTTGGAAGCCACTGTCACGTTGTTTTGATATTGACAATGAAATCAAACCAAAGTGTTGCAAACCTGTAACATATATACCATATTATTGAATGGGTGAAAACTTGCGGATGTTAATACTGTCGTTTGTGATAAAATTTATTAGGCCTGTGCAAATATGTTACGCATTATTTTGTGATATTTGAAAGATTTTCATAAAACAAAATTTCATTCCAATATGCAACTTAGGTAAATCTATGCAATTTTATGCTCCATTTCAGTAGGATACCTGGTTGCATACATTGCAGTTCATAGTCTAGGTTATAAGAATTTGACTATCGAATCTGGCGACGTTCTTACGTTGGAGATTAATGACCTTACTCCGGGTGAAACATACAATTTCAACATCAAGGCAAGACATGCTAATGGATATGTCGCGACGTCTCCTTATGTAGTGTATGCAGTACCAAATGGTAAGTGCAATTGAATAAAGTCGATTCAATTAGTAATACAAATGAGGGAACTGTCCCATTCCGAAAGAATAGCGGTGAATACCGTTAACTCAGATGACGCGGCCTGGCATCAAAACCTAAAACCCTTGCACTCGGGACGGTTACCCAACCAGCAGTCAATAAAATACTAGTACGCGGTACCATCACACAGAAGAAAACAATTTTTATACATACCGGTATGTTTTTATTACTTCGTGTAGTCATGTTGTGATGTTACTGTTTTCTGTGCTAGGCTGGTTACGTTGAGTGCTACCTTGCCTGTCCAATTTCTTCATTTCTATTTTACGATTTCAGTTCCAGCCAGGTATCCTCGGAATTTAGCTGCGCGAGCTAGTGAAGAATTTGTGTCGTCTGTTGTATTGACGTGGGATCGACCCGTTTCCAGTGAACAAATCAAAGGTATACATATATACATCAACAGTCTATGTCGAGTATAATTCAAGTCCCGGCGAATTTGCCCTTTACTGTTGCACCACAGGCCAAAGAAATCATACCACAAACGACAGTATTTACATCCCCAATTTTTCATCAATTCAATATAGTATATATTTGACAGGTTTGCAACGTTTCGGGTAGGGTTCTATTGTCAATATCAAAACAACGTGACAATGGCTTCCAACCCGCAACAGTACATCGTCGAAAGTGCCTGGTATAATAACTTGAACACGGCTAAAGGTATATATTTTTATTTGAAAATTTACGGACGTTACACTCTGTTGTTTTATGATATCATTTCTTAGGCATGTGGTTTCACATTGGCCGACATTATTATAACTATCACCCGAATGGTGTCGAGCATTTTACCTCACCCGACAATTCCTCGAGATAACGAAGTTTTACTGTATTAGTACTCAACCTTATCTATTTAACGATACTGCCTATTTGAGTCTTTATTATAGAAACATTTTGACAGAATATTATTTTCAAAAAAGTGACAAATTTTGGGCGATGAAAAATGCTACGGTGCATTGCATGACCTGGATAAACCACGAAATCAACGAATTGGAGCCCCCACGAAAATGTTAAAATGATTTTACTGTACTGGTTGTAATAAATATTTTCTCAGGGTACCTCATCTTCTATACCACCGATTCAGGCCTGGGTGATATTGAATGGGTCGTCGAGGGAGTGCTAGGTGCAAGGTTAAACGTGACTATTAGAGATCTGATCCCGGGTTCAGTTTACCTCTTTAGGATCCAGGCCAGAACATTGCAGGAATATGGCCCGATTTTACCAATTATAGCGTATAAGGTTCCCCACCGTAAGTTCAGTCTATTTATTTAAATTTGTCACTGGAATACGAACATCCAAATATTATTTATAATTATGTCATACCAGTCAAGGTAAACAAATCCAAAAAATAGGAGAAATATAGCAAAACATGTCACAAGAAGTACATACATGGGATTTAAAAGGGATTTGGATGCATAACCAAGGAATGTATTCTTTCTAGTGGTTATAAATATGGGACAGAAGATCATAACATGAATCAAATATACGTATGTTCAATGTTAGGTGAATTTGGAAACCAGAAATTAATTACCGTAACGAAAGTACGAGTAACTGGGCATTGTGAATGGATTTGTATTCCTTACGCGACTACTTAAAGAGGCATTCCCTATAAGTAGCATATTTTTCTCAACTCTCTCATTAAATGAGCTAAATGTACAAAGCACTATTAATTATCATTATTTGTCAGAAGAAAGTATGCGCAAATATGTCTCTATAATTTCAAAAGTATGGTCAAAACGCCAATAATAATTTATCGCTTCAAGCGATTTATTTTTATGAGGTCAAAGGGAAACAACTCGTGACTTTTTTGGCATTTTACGGAAATATCTTTTCATTTTTTCTCAGTAATTGGTGGGAGTATTTTGTCGAAGATTTGAGGCATTTAAGCCATAATGATTCTCAATTAATGTATAATATTTCTGAATCGATTTAAACTACCAATGTTATAGGGAACGCCTCTTTAAAGTGTATAGAGCTATATCGGAAGATATTTTTTACAAGTTTCAAAAACTGAAAAACAATTATGTGTTCGTATCCATTAGATCATTTTTCGCTTCAGTTTTAACAGAAACCCTCTCTGTGATTTATTTGACATGCGAACTGTCCATTTTCATACGAAAGTGTTCTAGAACACGCTATAAGAATCGTCTATTTTTTGACGATTGAATCAAAGTACATGGAACCCATCCAAAGTTTAATTTTCAATTTAGGTAGTCTAGTATCATACTCAAAACGATGCAAGTAATTATTTTGAAATTGAATAACAGTTAAATTATAGCTCTATACACGTTAAGTTGACTGCTGTTCTTTTTTATACATGTATATTATTAACACTACCATTCGGCTGGCTTTAAATGAGAAGGTCGTAAGTACAAAATCAAAATATTGTGAATAGAGCAAGATTACACTGTCTGGAATTTACTCTTTACTTATGGAAAACATACATTTTTTAGAAGCGCCTTATGGTGCAGATTTCAAATATGTATCAGTCTTTTAAAAATGACGTAAGTTAGGACCTTCTCAATATAAGCGTTAAATGTGTGCGAGAATACATAAAATTATTAAGGCCATAACTGTGCACAAAAAACAATAATTTGACAGTTTCTCAGACTATTCTATGTTTATCAATTCTAGTTACGGAACTTACAGAAGACGCTCCAGGAACCAATCCAAAATGAACCATCTCGCAAAAGTATCAATTTTACGTATGGTGTAGTTTTAAACTACAGTTGGAAACTTTAAACACCGATGTGTGTACTGGGCCCGAACTAACAACCAATACTTACACTCTGCACTCAAAAATTGAAAATGTTATGCTATAAGCTATTATTTGTTAAGGATTGCAGATATAAAGAGCAAAATGTAAAGAATTATTTTTTGAATGTTGAAAATAGCTTTTGATACATTATTACAATTACATGTACATACTATTTATGAGATAAAAGGTAATTGTTGAGTCTGAGTACAACGCTAAATTGCAATTGGAAACAAGCAAAAGATAATATTTAGCACAAACATTCAACATAACTTCAACTTCTCGTTCTCAAAACTGTCGCTCTGAAACTCAAAAGAATGAACTTCAATATTTGAGTGCTGAGGGTAAGTGTTGGTTGTAATTTCGGGTCCTGGTCTAATAGTGTTATTACGTATTCTACATAAACTCATTTGATTGAGCAATGGCTTTATATGTTAATGAGATATCTAACTCTTAGCTGCTTACATACATTAAAGAATGTACTCGTTGTTCGTCTAACTGTCGTCATCTAAAACGGCATAAAATCATATGTCAATCAGGGTTCAATATTTTTCTTAAATTCTTTGTAAAATTGTATCGTACAATAATGCTATAATAGTCAGACGAGGAAAACACTACTCGAATAATGGACATCTGTAGAGGTACCACAAGTGAACCCGAAGCAAGTGATTGAAGGAAAAAACATGATACAAAAATGTGCCTCACAGAATTAGTCACAAATTCCGTCATCAAATAACACCCACCAAGTATAGTCTATATGCACAACAGAACAATCTTGTCAGTATGATTCGATGCAGTCATGGACACCTTTTGACAATCGTGAAAGCTCGATCATTTCCGTTTGTCTCCGGCATTTTCCATTGGATACAAACCGAGGTGATCAGAATAATCTCTGGAGAGAAATATTTTTTGTAAACCATTTGCGTTTGACCTTTTGCTTCATTGTATATAGCTTCAGCCTCTTCACATGTAGTACGTTCAAAATGGCGGAATTGCATCTGTCTTCAACTGCAATGCACAGAATAGTACATTTAGGCATGTATTGACATTCACTCGAGTATAAATGAATCAACTGTTGTATCACTATAGTCCAGTTAGGGTAAGATGACAGTGACGCAGAGGTAGAATCCACTATTACGTTGTAAAACCAATTATAAAGGCTTATACAAGCAGGTTTGTGTTCTTTTAATGCTAAACTAAACTCTACTTATTCTGATTGTAATATTTTGGGTACATATAAACGGCTACGTCATTGGAAAATATCCTAACTGGACGGTATAACTCTAACGCGGTATTAGGACCTGTGCCACATAAATAGACAGGTCAATCAGGTATAAAAACATATATTCTTAATAATATATTCGGTAAAACAAGATTAAATAGATAAAACAAACATCTACCTAAATCGATGTAATGGTCAGTGATTAATGTTGATATTGAAATTGCAGTTTATCTCGTTAGAGTTATACCTATGCATTATCTTTACATATAAATAGTTCACTATTTATTCCGTAGAGTTTGAATAAATAAACGTTTGAATCACTAGTTATGTATTTTATCTAAAAATGAATATGTAACCAAGTCAAGCCGTGTACAAAAAATCAATAAATGTAAAAATTTTAAAGATAATGTATCTGTATCTGAAAGGACCGTGTCGCACATACATGTGAATGCGGTTTCCTACAGATTGGGCGCGTGCTTCGGGATCGCGAGGTCCAAGGTTCAACACATGTCTGAACCACTGGTTCATTTCACTGCACAATAATAGCTTAAATGCAACACAGAAGAAACACGAATGTAGGTTTCATTTGACAGACCAATGACAAGGAGAAGTTAAAATGCCAAAGGGTGCTGGTGCGAAATAACAGCTGAGGAGAGCAATAGCAAATGCAACTACACACATAACCCGCAATGCTTATCGCACAGCCATCGAAGCAAGAGGTAGAAATAATTAATCATCTTTATAACAGCGGTGTTTATAAATATGGTTTTATTTATCTGGTAGCCAAGAGACAGCGTCGTGATGAAGTAAAAGGTAGAGATGCTTTTTTGTTTTTATTTTTTTTATTTTAACATAGAAAACTGTAAATAGGTCAATTGATATGTAAGGAATCTGCATGATAAGCATTCATTCAGTTAACAAACTCATAAATATATATAATTATGAAGAAATCAGACAGGGAGCACCGCCTTCAACTTAACCAAACGAGCACACAAAACGGATACAACTTTACATAGAACAACTGCACGACACACTGCCCACGCATAACCTAACATGAAATGCCGAAGGTCCCTGCTAAAAAAGGCTGGACTACCTACTTTTATAAAGATATGACAAAACGATGACTTCAAGTGACCAAACGATGTGTTTATGCGACTTGATCCAGCCATTGTCCCTGACATACCAAAGTCCCTGCTGTAAAAAAGCTGTATAACATAGTTTTAAAAAGCAATGCCAAAATAGTGACCTCAAGCATCCATCTGAAAACGGCTGGATATCCTAGTCATACGTATAATTATAACGATATGCCAAAATGGTGATCTTATGTGACCAAATGAGATGAGATTTGGAGGTTTCACGCGCGTACTGAAATTATTGCTACTCTCCATAAATCAGGTCATGTTTCATATCACCTTTTGAACACCCCTCGTGTATCTAGAACATAATTATCTCCATTAAGGTTCGTTCTTATCTACTGACGGAATAACCTCTCACTAAAGTGACAATCTAAACTTATCCTTCTCACAGACGTTGCAAATATGGTTTCGGATAACAGAGCGCACTTAGGTACGTTTATACTATACATAATTATTATTATTACATGTTGGAATTAAAGTTAGTTTAAATTTTGAACATTGGTCATTGTCATTTTTGTACAACTATTTAAAGGTAAAATGGTTGGTTAAAAAGTGCTAACCTCCCCTATACGTGTTCAATTTATAATAATGACACGAAACATTGTATACTTTGTCTGATGTACAAATTGTATATATGTTATTTTGACGGAGGTTCACCGGGAAGGTTGGGTATTAAAGTTTGCATTATAATTACTAAAGAAATACGGGTAATAATTCAATTGTGGAAGGTATGCGCATCACATAAATGTTTGACTTTGGTCTATTTTGCATTAAGATGCTTCCTGTCTGGTATTCACAATGGATATTAGAGAAAGCATTACAATTTTGACTCCAATACGAACTATATAGAAGCGTATGTCTATTGAAATTGCTTTGATATTATGATCTCTAGTTGGATAGGGAACACCGAAAAGCGTTTAAGAAATGACCAAGTGCCCCGGTGAAAGTTTTTAATGGTCAGGGAAATATCGATAAGTAGTCAAGCGGGTAATTCACTCAACCACAGTGTCAATAGATGCATGCATGTAGTAAGATTTAAATACATATTATGTTTATTACGTATTTCAGTTATTATACCAATAGTGTTGTTCTTTACAATCACCCTAGCAGGTAATTATTTTTCTCATAAAAACTTTTATATTTATTTTATTCATTTTAGGTTTACATACGTTGATTTTTTGTCAATGTATGTCGACATTTGTTTCACTTATTTGCTCAGTGTGGGCTCCAAAATGGTAATCCTTTTTAATGCCCTTTTTATGATTGTATCCATGAAATGAAATGTGGGCGGTGTGTTATATAAGTTTTATTTTTCTTGATGTCTTGCAGAGGGTTTACAATGCTACTCATGCAGCAATATAGACAATGATCGTCTTTGTACTGCCCAAAACATCACGACCTGTGGCCAGGACGAGGTAAGTTCTTCAATACAGAACATCCACTGGGAACTAGTAGTATACCCAATAGTCTGACCCTATATTCAAAAAGGAAAATACATCATAAATCATCAATCTACACTTTTCTCCAGAAAGTATTTCCCTTTGCACCCTCAAAATAGGAGATAATGACGCTCAGAAAAAAATCTAGCTAAATAGAACATAAACATTATGCGATTTGATTGATAAACTATATTATCTAGTCTGGTAGCCAGACTATATACCCAGTAACATAGGGTGACACGGTGGTCAGGCAGAGAACCCGTTTGTTTACTAATCGAGAGGTTCCGGGTTCCATCTTCGTCCGGGCCATATGGCCATTTCTGAAACGCTATTCAGTGTTTCCGACCAACTAAAGATGAACTAATTGGCAACCCAGAGGTAGTCTCGTGTGCATCGGTACTGTATACGGTAACCTCAAGTGGCCAAACCAGGTGTTAAAGAGGCGTTCCCTATAACTTCCATTGGTTAAATCGATTCAGGAATAGTATACATTAAACGAGAATCATTATTGCTTAAACTCCTCAAATTTACAACTATAAGCTCCAACTAATTACCGAGAAAGAATGATAATATATTTCCGCAACGAGCCAAAATAGTCACGAGTTGTTTCCCTTTGACCACATAATAATAAATCGCTGGAAGCGATAAATTATTTTTGTTTATTTAAATATATATTTTGACATTATAGGGACATATTTGCGCGCACTTTCTTCTGACATATTATGGTAATTGATAGTGCATTGTACATTTAGCTCACTTAATGTAATAGTAAAGAAAAATTTGCTAGTTATAGGGAATGCCTCTTCAATAATGTGTTTATATTTTGCTTCGAAATGGCAAGCCTATAAAAACAATAGATACTCAAATGTTTGTTGGTGTTTGCTTTAGAAAACAAGATTAAAAACAAGCGGTGAAGAAAGTCGATCATATAAATTTGTTTTGAAACTAAACTTAGTCTATCAATTGTAACTATAAAGGTAACATTCACAAAAACAATGTTCATCCCAACAATGGTGTAGCGTTAATAAGACGAGTATCAAGTGGTTACCTTATGGTCGTATTGGATTTCTGCAGGCGTGTTTTAAAGTTAGATTGACTGCAAATGGTACAGATATGCTGACTTTTGGATGTCGACCTAATGCGGTGAGTAAGAGTTGATGTGTTAATAAGCTATTTAAAGTTAGCTCAACTGGCCCCGAGTTCACAAAGGATCAATATAAAGATCAAGATCAGATCAACTGATCCTCATTTTTAGGATCAGCTGATCTTGAGCTTTATTTTGGTGTTCACGAAGCTAAACTTGATCCGGATCATCTGAGCCAAATATCGGGATCAACTTGATCCGCATTTTCCGCGTTGTAAGCGACCCGGAACCCGTAGAAGTTATTGGCAGGACCTCACAATCAAGCTGGCAGGACTGATTATTCGCTACAACAACAACAACCAATCAAAATGCAGAACATTAACACGTGACTCATGTGTACTAGTAGTCGGATATAATATGTATGTGCAGGTAATATATTTCTTTATTTATCTATTTTTTATAACAATAAAGCGTGGCAGAGCAGCGTCCATCTACTTGAACATGAGTAGAATGTTTTCGTACATTGCAAGTGTGGTTTTGAAGCAGTTTCAACATAATAGAATGTTTTTTCTTAAAACGAAAGTGAAAGTACAATTCTCTGGTCTTGTCTTTGCTGTACCGTTTTTCCGTGCATGTCTGTCTGTGAAGCCTTATTGCATTCTTAATATTGTGTTTGTGTGTAATTGCGGGCAGCTAACTCAGCCAGGTATAAAGCCAGTACGGCAGACGTGTGAATTATGAATAGGAAACATTATTGTTGTTGCCATAGGAATTTTAATGTGTCCGTGTATTATACAATTAAACCTGCGCAATTGACCATTACGGACCATTATCATGTTATTTAATGTAATAGGTCGTGGAACTCTTTGAGTTCCGCCTTTATCCCCAATATGCTATATAGTTGTTGAACTGCAGTAGATATATTCTATAATCATAATGCACAAGTAGCTTTGATAGCCTCTGTCCACAATATAAATTGCACTGCACTTTAATATATAATGGTCTTGGTTCCCTACCGGTCCTGCCTTTATCCAATGTATTTATTTGCACTGCATTATGATAAAATGACATTAACCAGCACCCTGAGGTCCTGCTTTATCCAACTTTATTTTATACTGTAGAATGATAGAATGGCATCGATACCCTGAGGTCCTGCCTTTATCCAACTATATTTGGTACTGTAATGTGATCGAATGGCGTTGGTACCCTGAGGTCATGCCTTTATCCAACTATATTAATAATTTGGTACTGTAATGTGATAGAATGGCATTGATACACTGAGGTCATGCCTTTATCCAACTATATTTGGTACTGTAATGTGATAGAATGCCGTTGGTACCCTGAGGTCGTGCCTTTATCCACCAATATTTAATAATGCAGAATGATAGAATGGCATTTGTTCCCTGAGGTCCTGCCAATATCCAACTATATTTTATACTGTAGACTGGTAGAATGACATTGGTACCCTGAGGTCCTGCCAATAGCCATCAATATTTTGTAGTGTAGAATGGTAGAATGACATTAATACCCTGAGGTCCTGCCAATATCCAACAATATTTTGTACTGTAGACAGATACAATGACATTGGTACCCTGAGGTCCTGCCAATATCCAACTATATTTTATACTGCAGAACGATAGGATGACATTGGTACCCTGAGGTCCTGCCAATATCCATCAATATTTTGTACTGTAATGTGGTAGAATGGCATTGGTACCCTGAGGTCCTGCCAATATCCAACAAAAGTTTGTACAGTAGACTGATAGTATGGCGTTGGTACCCTGAGGTCCTGCCAATATCCAACAAAAGTTTGTACAGTAGACTGATAGTATGGCGTTGGTACCCTAAGGTCCTGCCAATATCCAACAAAAGTTTGTTCAGTAGACTGATAGTATGGCGTTGGTACCCTGAGGTCCTGCCAATATCCAACTATATTTTGTACTGTAATGCGGTAGAATGACATTGGTACCCTGAGGTCCTGCCAATATCCAACTATGTTTAAACTGTAATGTGTCAGAATGACATTGGTACCCTGAGGTCCTGCCAATATCCAACAATATTTTGTACTGTAATGTGGTAGAATGACGTTGGTACCATGAGGTCCTGCGAATATCCATCCATATTTTGTACTGTAATGTGGTAGAATGACATTGGTACCCTGAGGTCCTGCCAATATCCAACTATATTTATACTGTATAACGATAGAATGGCGTTGGTACCCTGAGGTCCTGCCAATATCCAACTATATTTTGTACTGTAATGTGGTAGAATGACGTTGGTACCCTGAGGTCCTGCCAATATCCATCATTATTTTGCACTGTAATGTGGTAGAATGACGTTGGTACCCTGAGGTCCTGCCAATATCCATCAATATTTTGTACTGTAATGTGGTAGAATGACATTGGTACCCTGAGGTCTTGCCAATATCCAACTATATTTATACTGAATAACGATAGAATGGGCTTGGTACCCTGAGGTCCTGCCAATATCCAACTATATTTTGTACTATAATGTGGTAGAATGACATTGGTACCCTGAGGTCCTGCCAATATCCAACTATATTTTATACTGTATAACGATAGAATGGCGTTGGTACCCTGAGGTCCTGCCAATATCCAACTATATTTTGTACTGTAGACTGATAGAATGACATTGGTACCCTGAGGTCCTGCCAATAGCCAACTATATTTTATACTGTAGACTGATAGAATGGCGTTGGTACCCTGAGGTCCTGCCAATATCCAACTATATTTAGTACTGCAGACTGATAGAATGGCGTTGGTACCCTGAGGTCCTGCCAATATCCAACTATATTTAGTACTGTATACTGGTAGAATGACATTGGCACCCTGAGGTCCTGCCAATATCCAACTATATTTTGCACTGTAGACTGGTAGAATGGTGTTGGTACCCTGAGGTCCTGCCAATATCCAACAATATTTTGTACGGTAATGTGGTAGAATGACATTGGTACCCTGAGGTCCTGCCAATATCCAACTATATTTTATTCTGTAGACTGATAGAATGGCGTTGGTACCCTGAGGTCCTGCCAATAGCCAACTATATTTTGTACTATTATATGGAAGAAAGACATTGGTACCCTGAGGTCCTGCCAATATCCAACTAAATTTTATACTGTATAACGATAGAATGGCGTTGGTACCCTGAAGTCCTGCCAATATCCAACTATATTTTATACTATATAACGATAGAATGGCGTTGGTACCCTGAGGTCCTGCCAATATCCAACTATATTTTATACTGTATAACGATAGAATGGCGTTGGTACCCTGAGGTCCTGCCAATAGCCAACTATATTTTATACTGTAGACTGATAGAATGGCGTTGGTACCCTAAGGTCCTGCCAATATCAAACTATATTTAGTACTGTAGACTGATAGAATGGCGTTGGTACCCTGAGGTCCTGCCAATATCCAACTATATTTAGTACTGTATACTGGTAGAATGACATTGGCACCATGAGGTCCTGCCAATATCCAACAATATTTTGTACTGTAGACTGGTAGAATGGTGTTGGTACCCTGAGGTCCTGCCAATATCAAACTATATTTAGTACTGTAGACTGATAGAATGGCGTTGGTACCCTGAGGTCCTGCCAATATCCAACTATATTTAGTACTGTATACTGGTAGAATGACATTGGCACCATGAGGTCCTGCCAATATTCAACTATATTTTGCACTGTAGACTGGTAGAATGGTGTTGGTACCCTGAGGTCCTGCCAATATCCAACAATATTTTGTACTGTAATGTGGTAGAATGGCGTTGGTACCCTGAGGTCCTGCCAATAGCCAACTATATTTTGTACTATAATATGGAAGAAAGACATTGGTACCCTGAGGTCCTGCCAATATCCAACTATATTTTATACTGTATAACGATAGAATGGCGTTGGTACCCTGAGGTCCTGCCAATATCCAACTATATTTTATACTGTATAACGATAGAATGGCGTTGGTACCCTGAGGTCCTGCCAATATCCAACTATATTTTATACTGTATAACGATATAATGGCGTTGGTACCCTGAGGTCCTGCCAATATCAAACTATATTTTATACTGTATAACGATAGAATGGCGTTGGTACCCTGAGGTCCTGCCAATATCCAACTTTATTTTGTACTGTAGACTGATAGAATGACATTGGTACCCTGAGGTCCTGCCAATAGCCAACTATATTTTTTACTTTAGAATGTTAGAATGACATTGGTACCCTGAGGTCCTGCCAATAGCCAACTATATTTTGTACTGTAGACTGATAGGATGACATTGGTACCCTGAGGTCCTACCAATAGCCAACTACAGTAGAAACTCCCTAATCCGAACTCCCTCCGGACCGGCCAAAAAGTTCGGATTAGTGAGGATTTCGGATTAGAGAGGTTTTTATTATTTCAGTGTTTGTTACCAAAATAATCTAATAGTATATGTATTGAAAACACAGGAGATGTAGTATAAATGTATTCCTATATATCATTGAGCTGTATTTCCTTGGTCATAATAAATAAGAATGATATTAAATATACTAAAATAAGTTTGTAATCAAAATTAATTATTTATTTCCTAATAAAAACTTAATATAAACTTTCGAAATCAATTGCGTTTTCCCAATTACGTTCCGTTATACCCACTGTTTCATCATGACCACTTACAATTTAAGATGAGTCCATGTATTGCAAATGACATGTTAGTTGTGTAAAGGTGTTAAAAGTCATGTACATTGTACCATACTTTTCAATTATATTGCTAGATATAAAGGGGTCATTCTGCATCAATAGACAATAGGTTGTTTACAAAGTGTCACCTTTTATGGTACAAACAGAAACAATGGAGTGTATTGTCACCAGTCAATTTTGGTGCATTCAGTTGAAATATTTGACAATTCAATATACAGTGAGGTACTGAGGTCCTGCCAATAGCCAACTATATTTTGTACTATAATATGGAAGAAAGACATTGGTACCCTGAGGTCCTGCCAATATCCAACTATATTTTATACTGTATAACGATAGAATGGCGTTGGTACCCTGAGGTCCTGCCAATATCCAACTATATTTTGTACTGTAGACTGATAGAATGACATTGGTACCCTGAGGTCCTGCCAATAGCCAACTATATTTTTTCTTTAGAATGTTAGAATGATGTAGTATAAATGTATTCCTATATATCATTGAGCTGTATTTCCTTGGTCATAATAAATAAGAATGATATTAAATATACTAAAATAAGTTTGTAATCAAAATTAATTATTTATTTCCTAATAAAAACTTAATATAAACTTTCGAAATCAATTGCGTTTTCCCAATTACGTTCCGTTATACCCACTGTTTCATCATGACCACTTACAATTCAAGATGAGTCCATGTATTGCAAATGACATGTTAGTTGTGTAAAGGTGTTAAAAGTCATGTACATCGTACCATACTTTTCAATTATATTGCTAGATATAAAGGGGTCATTCTGCATCAATAGACAATAGGTTGTTTACAAAGTGTCACCTTTTATGGTACCAACAGAAACAATGGAGTGTATTGTCACCAGTCAATTTTGGTGCATTCAGTTGAAATATTTGACAATTCAATATACAGTGCTGAACATATTTCTGAATTTCGGATTACGGAGTTCAATTTATGAACAAAATACCAATTCCGGACTGAAATCTTAGTTCGGATAAGAGAGGATTTCGGATTGGAGAGGTTTCGGATTGCGGAGTTTTTTCATGTAGCATTATATAAGAATATAGAAGGAAAATAATTGGGACCTTGAAAAAAATTCGGATTGTGGAGGATTTCGGATTAGAGAGGTTTCGGATTAGGGAGTTTTTACTGTATATTTTATACTGTAGAATGTTAGAATGACGTTGGTACCCTGAGGTCCTGCCAATATCCAACTATATTTTATATTGTAGACTGCTAGAAGACATTGGTACCCTGAGGTCCTGCCAATATCAAACTATATTTTGCACTATAGACTGATAGAAAGACATTGGTACCCTGAGCTCCTGCCAATATCCAACTATATTTTGCTCTGTAGACTATAGAATGACATTGGTACCCTGAGGTCCTGCCAATATTCAACTATATTTTGCACTGTAGACTGGTAGAATGACATTGGTACCCTGAGGTCCTGCCAATAGCCAACTATATTTTGTACTGTAGAATGATAGAATGACATTGGAACCCTGAGGTCCTGCCAATATTCAACTGTATTTTATACTGTAGACTGATAGAATGGCGTTGGTACCCTGAAGTCCTGCCAATAGCCCACTGTCCTTTGTACTATAATGCGGTAGAATGACATTGGTACCCTGAGGTCCTGCCAATATCCAACTTTATTTTGTACTGTAGAATGGTAGAGTAACATTGGTACCCTGAGGTCCTGCCAATATCCAACTATATTTTATACTGTAGACTGATAGAATGGCGTTGGTACCCTGAGGTCCTGCCGATATCCAACTATATTGTATACTGTAGACTGATAGATTGACATTGGTTCCCTGAAGGGCCTGCCATTATCCAACTATATTTTGTACTGTAGACTGGTAGAATGACATTGGTACCCTGAGGTCCTGCCAATATCCAACTATATTTTGCACTGTAGAATGATAGAATGGCTTTGATTCCCTGAGGTCCTGCCTATATCCAACTTTATTTTGTACTGTAGAATGGTAGAGTAACATTGGTACCCTGAGGTCCTGCCAATATTCAACTATATTTTGCACTGTAGACTGGTAGAATGGTGTTGGTACCCTGAGGTCCTGCCAATATCCAACAATATTAAATACTGTAGAATAGTGGAATGGCATTGGTACCCTGAGGTCCTGCCAATATCCAACAGTATTTTGAACTGTAGAATGATATAATGGCATTGGTACCCTGAGGTCCTGCTAATATCCAACAATATTTTGTACTGTAGAATGATAGAATGGCATTGGTACCCTGAAATCCTGCCAATATCCAACAATATTTTGTACTGAAGAATGATAAAATGGCATTGGTACCCTGAGGTCCTGCCAATATCCAACAATATTAAATACTGTAGAATAGTAGAATGGCATTGGTACCCTGAAGTCCTGCCAATATCCAACAAAACTAAATACTGTAGAATGACATTGGTACCCTGAGGTCCTGTCGATATCTAACAATATTAAATACTGTAGAATAGTAGAATGGCATTGGTACCCTGAAGTCCTGCCAATATCCAACAAAACTAAATACTGTAGAATGACATTGGTACCCTGAGGTCCTGCCAATATCCAACAATATTAAATACTGTAGAATAGTAGAATGGCATTGGTACCCTGAAGTCCTGCCAATATCCAACAAAACTAAATACTGTAGAATGACATTGGTACCCTGAGGTCCTGCCAATATCCAACAATATTAAATACTGTAGAATAGTAGAATGGCATTGGTATCCTGAGGTCCTGCCAATATCCAACAATATTTTGTACTGTAGAATGATATAATGGCATTGGTACCATGAAGTCCTGCCAATATCCAATAATATTTTGTACTGTAGAATGATAGAATGACATTGGTACCCTGAGGTCCTGCTAATATCCAACAATATTAAAAACTGTAGAATAGTAGAATGGCATTAGTACCCTGAAGTCCTGCCAATATCCAACTATACTAAATACTGTAGAATGGTAGAATGACATTGGTACCCTGAGGTCCTGCCAATATCCAACAATATTAAATACTGTAGAAATTAGAATAGTAGAATGGCATTGGTACCCCGAGGCCCTGGCAATATCCAACAATATTTTGTACTGTAGAATGATATAATGGCATTTGTACCCTGAAGTCCTGCCAATATCCAACAATATTTTGGACTGTAGAATGATAGAATGGCATTGGTACCCTGAGGTCCTGCCAATATCCAACGCTATTTTGGACTGTAGAATGATAGAATGGCATTGGTACCCTGAGGTCCTGCCAATATCCAACAATATTAAATACTGTAGAAAAGTAGAATGGCATTGGTACCCTGAGGTCTTGCCAATATCCAACTATACTTTGTACTGTAGAATAAAAGAATGGCATTGGTACCCTGAGGTCCTGCCAATATCCAACAATATTAAATACTGTAGAATAGTAGAATGGCATTGGTACCCTGAAGTCCTGCCAATATCCAACAATATTAAATACTGTAGAATGGTAGAATTGCATTGGTACCCTGAGGTCCTGCCAATATCCAACAATATTAAATACTGTAGAATAGTAGAATGGCATTGGTACCCTGAGGTCCTGCCATTATCCAACAATATTTTGTACTGTAGAATTATAGAATGACATTGGTTGCCTGAGGTCCTGCCAATATCCAACTATATTTTGTACTGAAGAATGATAGAATGACATTGGTACCCTGAGGTCCTGCCAATATCAAACAATATTGAATACTGCAGAATAGTAGAATGGCATTGGTACCCTGAGGTCCTGCCAATATCCAACAATATTAAATACTTTAGAATGGTAGCATTACATTGGTACCCTGAGGTCCTGCCAATATCCAACAATATTTTGTACTGTAGAATGATAGAATGGCATTGGTACCCTGAGGTCCTGCCAATATCCAACTATATTTTGTACTGTAGAATGATAGAATGGCATTAGTACCCTGAGGTACTGCCAATATCCAACAATATTAAATACTGTAGAAAAGTAGAATGGCATTGGTACCCTGAGGTCCTGCCAATATCCAACAATAGTTTGTACAGTAGAATGATAGAATGGCATTGGTACACTGAGGTCCTGCCAATATCCAACAATATTTTGGACTGTAGAGTGATAAAATGGCACGTGTTCCCTGAAGTCCTGCCAATATCCAACAATATGTTGTACTGTAGAATGATAGAATGGTATTGGTACCCTGAGGTCCTGCCAATATCCAACAATATTTTGGACTGATAGAATGGCATTGGTACCCTGAGGTCCAGCCAATATCCAACTTTATTTTTGTCCTGTAGAATGAAAGAATGGCATTGGTACCCTGTGGTCCTGCCAATATCCAACATTATTGTGGACTGTAGAATGATATAATGGCTTTGGTACCCTGAGGTCCTGCCAATATCCAACGCTATTTTGGACTGTAGACTGATAGAATGGCATTGGTACTCTGAGGTCCTGCCAATATCCAACAATATTAAGTACTGTAGAATAGTAGAATGGCATTGGTACCCTGAGGTCCTGCCAATATCCAACGATATTAAATACTGTAGAATGATAAAATGGCATTGGTACCCTGAGGTCCTGCCAATATCCAACTATATTTTGGACTGTAGACTGATAGAATGGCATTGGTACCCTGAGGTCCTGCCAATATCCAACTATATTTTGTACTGTAGAATGATAGAATGGCATTGGCACCCTGAGGTCCTGCTAATATCCAACAATATTTTGTACAGTAGAATGATAAAATGGCATGTGTTCCTTGAAGTCCTGCCAATATCCAACAATATTTTGTACTGTAGAATGATAGAATGGTATTGGTTCCCTGAGGTCCAGCCAATATCCAACTATATTTTTGTACTGTAGAATGATATAATGGCATTGGTACCCTTTGTTCTTGTCTTTATCCAACTATATTTTATACTGTAATGTGATAGAATGGCATTGATACTGTTCGGTCATGTCCTTATCCTGCTGTATTGTGTACTGTAGATTGATAAAATGGCGTTGGTAATCTGGGGTCCTGCCTTTATTTAACTACATATCGTTTATAGTGTCAACTCATTACGGACTGAACCAAATACTTCATGACTGAATAGAACATTTTTGTCAACTCTTTACTGTTATATCGAAACACTTGTTGAATGAATTAACCACGCACTGACTGAATGAATTCCGCATAGACTGACTGAAACACTTGTTGAATGGATGTAACACGTGTTGAATGAGTGAACCACTCACTAACTAATCATTCACTGCCTGACTGAAACACTTACTTAATGAATGAATCACTTGCTGACCAAATGAATAACTCACTGACTGAATGGAAAACTCACAGACTGAATGAATCATGCACAGACAGAATGAACCAATCACAGACTGAATGTAACCATCACAGACCGAATAAAACACTCTCAGACTGAATTAAACACTCACAGACTGAATGAACCACACGTGCTGTCCAAATGAACTACACACATACTGAATGAAACACTCACATACTGAATGAATCACTTGCTGAATAAATATTACACTTGTTGAATGAATAAACCACTCGCTGACTTATTGAAACACTCACAGACTGAATTTAACAATCACATACTGAATGAATCACTTGTTGAAGGAATGAACCACTCACTGACTGAATGAACCTCTAACTTACTAAATAAGACACTAACAGACAGCATGAAACACTTGTTGACCAAATGAATCACTCACATACTGAATGGATCACTCACATACTGAATGTAACACTCAAAGACTGAATAAATCACTCACTAAATGAATGGAACAGTTGCTTACCAAATGAATCACTCACCAACTGAATGAATCTCTCACTGACTGAATGGAAGACTCACAATCACTATTGAAACACTCACAGACTAAATGAAACACACATAGACTGAATGAATCACTCACTAAATGAATGAAATACTCGTGCTGACCAAATGAACTGCTCACCGATTGAATGAAACACTCAAATGCTTAATGTTTTACACACAGTCTGCATGCATCACTCACTAAATGAATGAATTACTTTTTGATTGAATGAAACACTTGCTCACTCATTACTGACTGACTAAAACACTTGCTGACCGAATGAAAAACTAGCTGACGGAATGAAACACTTGCTGACACGTTACTGACTGAATCAAACATTTGCTGACCAAATGAAACACTAACTGACTGAATTAAACTCTTGCTGACTGAATCAAAGACTTGCTGGATGTATGAACCACATGCTGACTTATAACTGTTTGGATAAGACACTTGCTGACAGAATGAAATGCATTTGACCCATTTCTGACTGCATAAAAAACTTACTGACGGAATGAAACACTTCCTGACACATTACTGATTGAATGAAACATTTGCTGACTGAATGAAACACTTGCTGACTAATTTCTGACTTACTGAAAACTGACTGACTGACTGAATGAAACCCTTGCTGACTTATTAATGACTGAATGAAACACTTGCTGACTCATTTCTGACTGATTGACAAACTAACTGACTGAATCCAACACTTCCTGATTCATTACTGATTGAATGAAATACTTGCTGACTGAATAAAACAATTGCTGACCCAATACTTACGAAATTAAACACTTGCTAACTGAATGGAAAAAATGCTGACTGTATGAAATACTTGCTGAATCAATATTGACTGTATGAAAGACTTGCTGATTGTATAAAACAATTGCTGACTGAATCAAACACTTACTGACTGAATTAAACATTTGCTGACTCATTACTGACTGTATTAAATACATGTTAACTTCATGAAATACTTTTTACTTCATGATATACTTGTTGACTGAATAAAACACTTTCTGACCAATAACTGACTGAATGAAACACTTGCTGATTCATTACTGACTGAATTGAACACTTACTGACTGTTTGAAACACTTGCTGACTCCTTACTGACTGAATGAAACACTTGCTGACTGTATGAAACACTTGCTGAGTCATTACTGACTGAATGTAATACTTGCTGACTGAATGAAACACTTGCTGACCAAATACAGACTGAATGTAACACATCCTGACTGAATCAAGCACTTGCTGACAGAATCAAACATTTGCTGACTCATTACTGAGTGTATTAAATACATGATGACTTCATGAAATACTTGTTGACTGAATGAAATACTTGTTGACTGAATAAAACACTTTCTGACCAATAACTGACTGAATGAAACACTTGCTGATTCATTACTGACTGAATTAAACACTTACTGACTGTTTGAAACACTTGCTGACTTCTTACTGACTGAATGAAGCACTTGCTGACTGTATGAAACACTTGCTGAGTCATAACTGACTTAATTAAACACTTGTTGACTGTATAAAACACTTGTTGACTGTATGAAACACTTGTTGCCAGTATATAATACTTGCTGACTTATTACTGACTTAATTAAACACTTGCTGACTGAATGTTACACTTGCTGACTGAATAAAACACTTGTTGGATGATTGAAACTCTTCCTGACTGAATGAAACACTTGCTGATTCATTACTGACTGAATTAAACACTTACTGACTGTTTGAAACACTTGCTGACTTCTTACTGACTGAATGAAGCACTTGCTGACTGTATGAAACACTTGCTGAGTCATAACTGACTTAATTAAACTCTTGTTGACTGTATAAAACACTTGTTGACTGTATGAAACACTTGTTGCCAGTATGAAATACTTGCTGACTTATTACTGACTTAATTAAACACTTGCTGACTGAATGTTACACTTGCTGACTGAATGAAACACTTGTTGGATGATTGAAACACTTCCTGACTGAATTAAACACGTGCTGACTGTATGAAACACTTGTTGACTGTATGAAACATTTGCTTACTCATTACTGACTGAATGTTATACTTGCTAACTGAATGAAACACTTGCTGACCCAATACTGACGAAATTAAACACTTGCTAACTGAATGGAAAAAATGCTGACTGTATGAAATACTTGCTGAATCATTATTGACTGTATGAAAGACTTGCTGATTGTATGAAACAATTGCTGACTGAATCAAACACTTGCTGACTGAATTAAACATTTGCTGACTCATTACTGACTGTATTAAATACATGATGACTTTATGAAAAATTTGTTGACTGAATGAAATACTTGTTGACTGTATGAAACAATATTTGCTTACTCATTACTGACTGAATGTAATACTTGCTAACTGAATGAAACACTTGCTGACCCAATACTGACGAAATTAAACACTTGCTAACTGAATGGAAAAATGCTGACTGTATGAAATACTTACTGAATCATTATTGACTGTATGAAAGACTTGCTGATTGTATGAAAGACTTGCTGACTGAATCAAACACTTGCTGACTGAATTAAACATTTGCTGACTCATTACTGACTGTATTAAATACATGTTAACTGCATGAAATACTTGTTTACTTCATGATATACTTGTTGACTGAATAAAACACTTTCTGACCAATAACTGACTGAATGAAACACTTGCTGACTCCTTACTGACTGAATGAAACACTGGCTGACTGTATGAAACACTTGCTGAGTCATAACTGACTGAATGTAATACTTGCTGACTGAATGAAATACTTTTTACTTCATGATATACTTGTTGACTGAATAAAACACTTTCTGACCAATAACTGACTGAATGAAACACTTGCTGATTCATTACTGACTGAATTGAACACTTACTGACTGTTTGAAACACTTGCTGACTCCTTACTGACTGAATGAAACACTTGCTGACTGTATGAAACACTTGCTGAGTCATTACTGACTGAATGTAATACTTGCTGACTGCATGAAACACTTGCTGACCAAATACAGACTGAATGTAACACATCCTGACTGAATCAAGCACTTGCTGACAGAATCAAACATTTGCTGACTCATTACTGAGTGTATTAAATACATGATGACTTCATGAAATACTTGTTGACTGAATGAAATACTTGTTGACTGAATAAAACACTTTCTGACCAATAACTGACTGAATGAAACACTTGCTGATTCATTACTGACTGAATTAAACACTTACTGACTGTTTGAAACACTTGCTGACTTCTTACTGACTGAATGAAGCACTTGCTGACTGTATGAAACACTTGCTGAGTCATAACTGACTTAATTAAACACTTGTTGACTGTATAAAACACTTGTTGACTTCATGTAATACTTGTTGACTGATTTAAGCACTTTCTGACCGATTACTGACTGAATTAAACATTTCTGACCAATTACTGACTGAATGAAACACTTGCCGACTCATTACTGTCTCAATCCAACGTTTGTTGACTGCATGAAACACGTGTTTACTTCATTTAAATACTTGTTGACTGAATGAAACACTTGTTGCCTCATTTATGACAGAATGAAACACTTTCTGACTGAATGAAACACTTGCTGACAGAATGAAACACTTGCTGACCCAATACAGACTGAATGAAACACTTGCTGATTGAATGAAACACTTGCTGACTGAATGACAAAATTGCTGACTGATTGAACCACGTTTGGCTGAATGAAATACTTGCTGACTCATTACTGCCTGAATCAAACACTTGCTGACTGTACAAAACATGTGCTGACTAAATGAAATACTTGTTGACAGAATGAAACAAGTCTTGACTCATTTATGACAGAATGAAACACTTGCTGGCTGAATGAAACACTTGCTGACTGAAGGAAATAGTTGTTTATTCAATGAGACACTTGCTGACTCATTAATGACTGTATGAAACACTTGCTGACTATGTGAAACACTTGCTGACTAATTACTGGCAGAATTAAACACTTGCTGACTGTTTTAAACACTTGCTGACTAATAACTGACTGAATCAAACACTTATTGACTGTATGAAACACTTGCTAACTAATTTCTGATTGAATATAACACTTGCTGACTTCATTAAACACTTGTTGGCTGAATGAAACACTTACTGACCCATTTTGATTGTATTAAACACGTGTTGACTGAATAAAACAACTGTGGATTGAATGTAACACTTTCTGACTAAATCAAATACTTGCTGACTGAATCAAGCACTTGCTGACTCAATGCTGATTGAACTTAACACTTGATAACTCATTATGGACATAATTAAACACTGACTTATTACTGACTGCATTCAACACTTGTTGATTGAATGAAACAATTGGTGTTTAAATGAAACACTTGTTGACTAATTCAAACACTTGCTGACTGATTCGAACACATGCTGACTGATTCAAACTCTTGCTGATTCATTGCTGACTTAATTAAACACTTGTTGACTGAATACAACACTTGTTGACAAAACGAAATACTCATTAATGACTATATTAAACACTTCCTGACTGTATTAAACAATCGGTGACTGAATGAAACAATTGGTGACTCATAACTGACTGATTGAAAAACTTGCTGACTGATTGAAACACTTGTTGCCTGAATGAAACTCTTGCTGACTCATTACTAACTGAATAAAACACTTTCTGTCTGTATAAACATTTGGGAACTGCATGAAACATTTGCTGACTCATTACTGACTGATTAAAAAACTTTCTGACTGACTGAAGCACGTGTTGACTGAATGTAACACACACTGACTCAATGGAGAATACATTGATGAAACACAAACTGACTCAATGAAACGCACACTGACTAAATGAAACATACACTGACTAAATGAAACACTTCTGACTTAATGAAACATACACTGACTCAATGAAATATACACTGACTCAATGAAACATACACTGACTCTTTGAAACGTTCACTGACTCAATGAAACATACACTGTCTCTATGAAACATACACTGACTCTATGAAACATACACTGACTCTATGAAACATACACTGTCTCTATGAAACATACACTGTCTCTATGAAACATACACTGACTCTATGAAACATACACTGTCTCTATGAAACATACACTGACTCTATGAAACATACACTATCTCTATGAAACATACACTGACTCAATGAAACATACACTGACTCTATGAAACATACACTGTCTCTATGAAACATACACTGTCTCTATGAAACATACACTGTCTCTATGAAACATACACTGACTCTATGAAACATACACTGTCTCTATGAAACATACACTGACTCAATGAAACATACACTATCTCTATGAAACATACACTGACTCAATGAAACATACACTGACTCTATGAAACATACACTGTCTCTATGAAACATACACTGACTCTATGAAACATACACTGACTCAATAAAACATACACTGACTCTATGAAACATACACTGACTCTATGAAACATACACTGACTCAATGAAACATATACTGACTCAATGAAACATACACCGACTCAATGAAACATACACTGACTCATTGAAACATACACTGACTCTATGAAATATACACTGACTCAATGAAACATACACTGACTCTTTGAAACTTACACTGACTCTATGAAACATACACTGACTCTATGAAACATACACTGACTATATGAAACATATACTGTCTCTATGAAACATACACTGACTCAATTAAACATACAATGACTCTATAAAACATACACTGACTGAATGAGACATACACTGACTCTATGCAACACACACTGACTCTATGAAACATACACTGACTCAATGAGACATACACTGACTCAATGAGACATACACTGACTCTATGAAACATACACTGACTCTATGAAACAAACACTGACTCTATGAAACATACACTGACTCAATGAAACGTAAACTGACTCTATGCAACACACACTGACTCAATGAAACATACACTGACTCAATGAAATATACACTGACTCAATGAAACATACACTGACTCTTTGAAACGTTCACTGACTCAATGAAACATACACTGTCTCTATGAAACATACACTGACTCTATGAAACATACACTGACTCTATGAAACATACACTGTCTCTATGAAACGTACACTGACTCAATGACTTAATTAACTGACCAACGGTTAACACGTTCAACATCTCTGAAATACTTTAAGGGACCAATACGCAGCCTCCTTATTAAGGTGCCATTTGGTTTAATCGTTTACTGGAGCATATCGTGTGTGCTTTTTCGGTGTGATAAAACTGATTTCGTTTAAAGGGAAGACTGTCCATTCAATACAACATCATTGTCATTAAAATCATCTGACGAATTTAAGATTTTTAAAGTTTTAGTATTGTTGTTATATTTATTTTACATAGTATACATTGACACAATGGAGCATACACTGACTCCTTCAGCTCTCAATTAAACACACTTTCTTTACTTACTCAATGAAACACACATTTACTCAATGAAGCACTCTATTGATTAAATGAAACACATTGACTCGGTGGAACACACATTGACTCCTTACTCAGTAGAGTGAATCAAGAATACGCTGTTTTCCCTACTGGCAGCATGAAATTCTGACTAAAAGGAACACACATTTGGCTGAAGAAACATGCACTGAGTCTATTCTGGCAAAATAAAACACATACTAGCTGAATGAAGCATGCACTGATGTTTTACTCATTGATTGAAACTCTCACTGAATGATTAAAACTCTCAGTGAATGAATGAAAAGGATGCCTAACTGAAGGACTCCATGTGAAATTAAATGTGAAGGGAATGTTAAATATTTACTGAGTCAAACTAATGTAGTGTAGAAGTCTTTCTCCTTATCTGTACTTTCCAATGTTTATTGATCTCTGTTAATGCATATATTGATACATTTTTATTGTTATAATAAATTTATTCCGAAATTCCCGGTACCGATAGCTGCAGTACATGGTATAATATCATTGACTCAGTAATAATTCTTACAATTTAACTGTTTTTCAGACAAAGTTATGCCAATGAGTGGAATAAGGATTATCACTATGGATTTCATAAAAGTCTTTAGTACAAGGAAATTCCAGATCAGCGTTCGATCCAGAGAGGAGATTTAAATAGTCTTTAACGGTGACTTTACAAATGACAATGGGCCAGTGACAGAAAAAAAGAAGAAACAAATTTCACAGCAAAAACAAAACGAAACGGGCAGAATTAGAAGAAATTGTTTGATAATCCTAACAGAGTTCTGAATAACAGCAGGCTGCATGCCAATTTGACCACTTACAACCCGTTTGGCCGGCTGGAAATGTGAAATTTATATACATTTTGAAGAAAATAGTTGCAGTAAGGACCTTATCAGGCCTGTTGGTTAAGCATTTCGTTTGCTATATTAAAATTTAATCCTGTTGTGCTTTGTTATAACAGAACAGAAACACAATTCTTCAATGGGACACAGAAATCATGAAGTTATAGCCGATTTTTAGCTATAACAGACTTCCTTATGAGGGAGTGGTAGAACATTGAAATAAAGAAGGACGAAGTCGGGGATTAGTTCATTCGCTTTCAAGCAAGTTCTATTGTATGTGACAAATTTAGTTTGCCAATAACTATTGAAATGGCTAGAAATGCGCTATTTGGTTTATCAAATTTCTCAATAGCTAATTGGAGATATTGGCTTGAAATGCATGATAAAAATTAATTTACCTTCCTGTAATTTAACCGTACTAACTTTGACACCATTTACCAATTGCAACAAAACAAGTGTCGAAGACCAATTCCTACTACACACAGACACAGTATTTAGTCAAAAGATGTAGGTTTTTTCTGGCACTAGTTTGAAAATTGAACTCAATAGCCGTATTTTGTCTGTGGCATCATTTTGTCGTAATTGTCGACGTTGTTACAATGTTTGTACCTCTGATGTTTTCTGTCGTGTACAGATTCTTTAAAAGTGTTGATTACATTTCACAAATGTCTAAACTGATTGTACACTGTATATACATGATGTGTCTCATGAGCATGGGTATGCTCGTTGGCTATAAATTGGCTATTCACTAGCGATTTAGATAGACAAATAGAAAGAAGTAAAATACATTCTGTTATTTGCCTTTGTTTAGCAAATTCATTTCTGAACTCTGCTGCAAATCTTATGTTTTGAATGGTTCATGCAAGTGGAGCCAGAGTCGCATGTTGTTAGATGAATAGCACGAAAAATTTGGTTCAAAATTATTTCTAGGAAATATCACTGCGGTGTGATGCCAACAGGTTGGATGGTGTACATTTGCAGAGTTTTGTGGTGCAATATATTAGATCAAGCGTTTGATCGATACATGTACTTTACTGCTCATTAATTGAAATTTACGTGTAGCATATCGCTGGCTTAGAATAAAAAGGTATTACTTATATGCCTGATGCATATTTAAAATCAGCATCACAATGTGCTTCTTATGAACCTTTTTCATGAAAATCGGAACTTCTCATGTTGACCAAGCTGAAGATGAAGCAGCTTGTTAAACCATAAGTAAAGAGTAATTTCCCAACAGACTTTCCTTGTGTTCTCAACATGGAGATTTTTTGCTTGCAAACGTCTAATTATAAGTCAGCGATATATGAAGGAGACACTTGGGATTGCATGCAGAGTTGATGAGTCTGGGTTACTGTTAGTGACCACAGCGTATAAAACAAATCACTGTATGACTTATCGGAATCCTATAAAATTCATCTTGTATCATTTATTGCTATTGAAAGTGCATGTAAAATCTAAATACCTAAATTCCAATTACAATCTGATCTATGTACTCATTATTGCAGTACTCTATACTTCAACGTGTACTCATCATTGCAATCGCCAGACATCGGCTTATTTATACACAGTCGTAACAGCTAACTTGAAAACCTTGGTTTGGCTGAATTTCTATGTGTTGTTATAACATTTTTGTAATTCTATAAATAAACCTGTACTTATATATATGTTGTCTTGTCTTTTAAATACATGTAGTTGTACCTGTATGTTAACTATATGGCACTCTTCGACCATAGATCTCAGTATAGTCGGTATGCCAAGGGGTGTGTGAAGTTAGCTGTCCACAGTCCACTGTCCATTCTAGCTGTCCATTTATCAATTTGAATTAGAGAACTATCTCTAATTCATTTTTTGGACAACTGTCCACTGTCCATAATAACTGTCCACTCTAGTTGTCCACTCCAGTTGTCCACTCTGGCTGTCCACTCTGGCTGTCCACTCTAGTTGTCCACTCTAGTTGTCCACTCTGGCTGTCCACTTAGGCTGTCCAGTCTAGTTGTCCACTCTGGCTGTCCACTCTAGATGTCCACTCTGGCTGTCCACTCTAGTTGTCCACTCTAGTTGTCCACTCTGGCTGTCCACTCTAGTTGTCCACTCTAGTTGTCAACTCTGGCTATCCACTCTGGCTGTCCACTCTGGCTGTCCACTCTAGTTGTCCACTCTGGCTGTCCACTCTGGCTGTCCACTCTGGCTGTCCTCCTGGCTGTCCACTCTGGTTGTCCACTCTGGCTGTCCACTCTAGTTGTCCACTCTAGTTGTCCACTTTGGCTATCCACTCTGGCTGTCCACTCTGGCTGTCCACCCTAGTTGTCCACTCCAGCTGTCCACTCTGGCTATCCACTCTGGCTGTCCACTCTAGTTGTCCACTCTAGTTGTCCACTCTGGCTGTCCACTCGAGGTTTATAATATGGTTGCCCACTCCGGCTGTCCACTCTGGCTGTCCACTCGAGTATTTATAATCTGGCTGTCCACTCTGGTTGTCCACTCTGGTTGTCCACTCGATGTTTATAATCTGGTTGTCCACTCTGGCTGTCCACTCTGGCTGTCCACTCTAGCTGTCCACTCGAGGTTTATAATCTGGTTGTCCACTCTGGCTGTCCACTTAGGCTGTCCAGTCTAGTTGTCCACTCTGGCTGTCCACTCAAGATGTCCACTCTGGCTGTCCACTCTAGTTGTCCACTCTAGTTGTCCACTCTGGCTGTCCACTCTAGTTGTCCACTCTAGTTGTCAACTCTGGCTATCCACTCTGGCTGTCCACTCTGGCTGTCCACTCTAGTTGTCCACTCTGGCTGTCCACTCTGGCTGTCCTCCTGGCTGTCCACTCTGGTTGTCCACTCTGGCTGTCCACTCTAGTTGTCCACTCTAGTTGTCCACTTTGGCTATCCACTCTGGCTGTCCACTCTGGCTGTCCACCCTTGTTGTCCACTCCAGTTGTCCACTCTGGCTATCCACTCTGGCTGTCCACTCTAGTTGTCCACTCTAGTTGTCCACTCTGGCTGTCCACTCGAGGTTTATAATATGGTTGTCCACTCCGGCTGTCCACTCTGGCTGTCCACTCGAGTATTTATAATCTGGCTGTCCACTCTGGTTGTCCACTCTGGTTGTCCACTCGAGGTTTATAATCTGGTTGTCCACTCTGGCTGTCCACTCTGGCTGTCCACTCTAGCTGTCCACTCGAGGTTTATAATCTGGTTGTCCACTCCGGCTGTCCACTCTGGCTGTCCACTCGAGTATTTATAATCAGGCTGTCCACTCTGGTTGTCCACTCTGGTTGTCCACTCGAGGTTTATAATCTGGTTGTCCACTCTGGCTGTCCACTCTGGCTGTCCACTCTAGTTGTCCACTCTGGCTGTCCACCCTGGTTGTCCACTCTGGCTGTCCACTCTGGCTGTCCACTCTTGTCGTCCACTATGGCTGTCCACTCTGGCTGTCCACTCTAGTCGTCCACTCTGGCTGTCCACTCTGGCTGTCCACTCTGGCTGTCCACTCTGGCTGTCCACTCTAGTTGTCCACTCTGGTTGTCCACTCTGGCTGTCCACTCTAATTGTCCACTCTAGTTGTCCACTCTGGCTATCCACTCTACTTGTCCACTCTGGCTGTTCACTCTAGTTGTCCACTCTGGCTGTCCACTCTGGCTGTCCACTCGAGGTTTATAATCTGATTGTCCACTCTGGCTGTCCTCTTGAGTATTTATAATCTGGCTGTCCACTCAGGTTGTCCACTCTGGTTGTCCACTCGAGGTTTATAATCTGGTTGTCCACTCAGGCTGTCCAGTGTAGTTGTCCACTCTGGCTGTCCACTCTGGCTGTCCACTCTGGGTGTCCACTCTGGCTGTCCACTCTGGCTGTCCACTCTAGTTGTCCACTCTTTCTTTCCACTCTAATTGTCAACTCTGGCTGTCCACTCTGGCTGTCCACTCTGGCTGTCCACTCTGGTTGTCCACTCTGGCTGTCCACTCAGGCTGTCCACCCTAGTTGTCCACTTTGGCTGTCCACTCTAGTTGTCCACTCTGGTTGTCCACTCTGGTTGTCAACTCTGGCTGTCCACTCTAGTTGTCCACTCTAGTTGTCCACTCTGGCTGTCCACTCCGGCTGTCCACTCTGGTTGTCCACTCTGGTTGTCCACTCTGGCTGTCCACTCTGGTTGTTCACTCTAGTTGTCCACTCAGGCTGTCCACTCTAGTTGTCCACTCTAGTTGTCCACTCTGGCTGTCCACTCTGGTTGTCCACCATGTTTTCCACTCAAGCTGTCCACTCTGGCTGTCCACTCTGGCTGTCCACTCTAGTTGTCCACTCTAGTTGTCCACTCTGTCTGTACACTCTAGTTGTTCACACTTGCTGTCCACTCTGGCTGTCCACTCTAGTTGTCCACTCTGGCTGTCCACTCTGGCTGTCCACTCGAGGTTTATAATCTGGTTGTTCACTCTGGCTGTCCACTCTGGTTGTCCACCATGTTTTCCACTCAAGTTGTCCACTCTGGCTGTCCACTCTGGCTGTCCACTCTAGTTGTCCACTCTGGCTGTCCACTCTGGTTGTCCACTCTGGCTGTCCACTCTGGTTGTCCACTCTGGTTGTCCACTCTGGCTGTCCACTCAGGCTGTCCACTCTAGTTGTCCACTTTGGCTGTCCACTCTAGTTGTCCACTCTGGTTGTCCACTCTGGTTGTCAACTCTGGCTGTCCACTCTAGTTGACCAGTCTAGTTGTCCACTCTGGCTGTCCACTCCGGTTGTCCACTCTGTGTGTCCACTCTAGTTGTTCACACTGGCTGTCCACTCTGGTTGTCCACTCTAGTTGTCCACTCTGGCTGTCCACTCTGGCTGTCCACTCGAGGTTTATAATCTGGTTGTCCACTCTGGCTGTCCACTCTGGCTGTCCACTCGAGTATTTATAATCTGGCTGTCCACTCAAGTTGTCCACTCTGGTTGTCCACTCGAGGTTTATAATCTGGTTGTCCACTATGGCTGTCCACTCTGGCAGTCCACTCTGGTAATCCACTCTGGCTGTCCACTCTGGCTGTCCACTCAGGCTGTCCAGTCTAGTTGTCCACTCTAGTTGTCCACTCTGGCTATCCACTCTGGCTGTCCACTCTGGCTGTCCACTCTAGTTGTCCACTCTAGTTGTCCACTCTGGCTGTCCACTTAGGCTGTCCAGGCTAGTTGTCCACTCTGACTGTCCACTCTAGATGTCCACTCTGGCTGTCCACTCTAGTTGTCCACTCTGGCTGTCCACTCTGGCTGTCCACTCTGGCTGTCCTCCTGAATGTCCACTCTGGTTGTCCACTCTGGCTGTCCACTCTAGTTGTCCACTCTAGTTTTCCACTCTGGCTGTTCACTCTGGCTGTCCACTCTGGCTATCCACTCTAGTTGTCCAATCGGGCTGTCCACTCTGGCTGTCCACTCTGGTTGTCCACTCTGGCTGTCCACTCTAGTCGTCCACTCTGGCTGTCCACTCAGGCTGTTTACTCTGGCTGTCCACTCTAGTCGTCCACCATAGCTGTCCACTCTGGCTGTCCACTCTGGCTGTCCACTCTGGCTGTCCACTCTAGTTGTCTACTCTGGCTGTCCACTCTAGTTGTCCAAACTGGCTGTCCACTCTAGATGTCCACTCTGGCTGTCCACTCTAGTTGTCCACTCTGGCCGTCCACTCTGGCTGTCCATTCTGGCTGTCCTCCTGAATGTCCACTCTGGTTGTCCACACTGGCTGTCCACTCTAGTTGTCCACTCTAGTTGTCCTCTCTGGCTATCCACTCTGGCTGTCCACTCTGGCAGTCTACTCTAGCTGTCCACTCCATGTGTCCACTCTGGCTATCCACTCTGGCTGTCCAATCTAGTTGTCCACTCTAGTTGTCCACTCTGGCTGTCCACTCTGGCTGTCCACTCGATGTTTATAATCTTGTTGTCCACTCTGGCTGTCCACTCGAGTATTTATAATCTGGCTGTCCACTCTGGTTGTCGACTCTGGTTGTCCACTCGAGGTATATAATCTGGTTGTCCACTCTGGCTGTCCACTCTGGCTGTCCACCCGAGTATTTATCATCTGGCTGTCCACTCTGGCTATCCACTCTAGTTGTCCACTCTAGTTGTCCACTCTGGCTGTCCACTCTGGCTGTCCACTCTGGCTGTCCGCTCTAGTTGTCCACTCAGGCTGTCCACTTTAGTTGTCCACTCTGGCAGCCTGGCTGTCCACTCTGGCTGTCCACTCCAGTATTTATAATCTGGCTGTCCACTCTGGTTGTCTACTCTGGTTGTCCAATGAAGGTTTATAATTTGGTTGTCCACTCTGGCTGTCCACTCTGGCTGTCCACTCTAGTTGTCCACTCTGGCTGTCCACTCTGGCTGTCCACTCTGGTTGTCCACTCTGGCTGTCCACTCTGGCTGTCCACTCAGCCTGTCCACTCTGGTTGTCCACTCTGGTTGTCCACTCAGACTGTCCACTCTAGTTGTCCACTCTGGCTGTCCACTGTGGCTTTCCACCCTAGTTGTCCACTCTGGTTGTCCTATTTAGTTGTCCACTCTGGCTGTCCACTCTAATTGTCCACTCTGGCTGTCCACTCTGGCTGTCCACTCTGGTTGTCCACTCTGGCTGTCCACTCTTGTAGTTTACTCTGATTGTCCACTCTGGTTGTTTACTCTGGCTGTCCACTCTAGTTGTCCACTCTGGCTGTCCACTCTAGTTGTCCACTCTGGCTGTCCACTCAAGTTGCCCACTCTAGTTGTCCACTCTGACTGTCAACTCTGGCTGTCCACGCTAGTTGTCCAATCTAGTTGTCCACTCTGGCTGTCCACTCTGGTTGTCCACACTGGTTGTCCACTCTAGTTGTTTACTCTGGTTGTCCACTCTGGCTGTCCACACTAGTTTCCACGCTGTTTGTCCACTCTAGTTGTCCACTCTGGTTGTTGACTCTGACTGTTTACTCTAGTTGTTTACTCTGGCTGTCCACTCTAGTTGTCCACTCTGGCTGTCCACTCTGGCTGTCCAATCTGGTTGTTCACTCTGGCTGTCCAATCTGGTTGTCCACTCTAGTAGTCCATTCTAGCTGTCCACTTTGGCTACCCACTCTGGTTGTCCTCTCTGGCTGTCCAATCTGGCAATCCATATTGGCTGTCCACCCTGGCTGTCCACTCTGGTTGTCCACGCTGGCTGTCCACTCTGGTTGTCCATTCAGGCTGTCCACTCTAGTTGTCCACTCTGGATTTTCACTCTTGCTGTCCAATCAGGCTGTACATATTGGCTGTCCACTCTGGCTGTCCACTCTGGCTGTTCAATCTTGTTGTCCACTCGGGCTGTCTAATCTGGCTGTCTAATCTGGCTGTCTAATCTTACTGTCCACATTGAATGTCCACTTTGGCTATCCACTGTGACTGTCCACTTTGGCTCTCCAATCTAACTGTCGTCTCTGGCATTCCACTCTGGCTGTCCAATCTAACTATCCACTCTGACTGTCCAATCTAACTATCCACTCTGACTGTCCAATCTAACTATCCACTCTGACTGTCCAATCTAACTGTCTTCACTGGCAGTCCACTCTGGCTGTCCAATATGGCTGTCCACTCTGGCTGTCCAATATAACTGTGCAATTTGGCTGTCTACTCTGGCTGTCAAATCTAGCTGTCCACCCTGGCTGTCCATTTACAAAGTGTTGAATTGAATAAGGCTCGGGCCGAATATGGCTCGCGTGTATATGACGCATCATATTCGAATTGACGGTCTCAACGAGTATGTCTTGCGCGATCCATATTCGCCGCTATAGTTTCTCATCGCTGTATTTGCGCAATATATTTTCAATAAAACTGCGTGTTTTTCTATCAAACGAATAAACTACGTTTAGTAATTTACCGAACCAAGCTTTGTCAACTTTCTGCTGAATATGGCCGGCATATATGTCAGCCTCCACCTGGGTATGAACACAGTTCGCCGGTTTAGGCGGCAAGCTCGCTAACCACTGAGCTATGGATAAAGTTTTCACCTTCCATGGACTGTGATTGAGGCCATAGTTTGTGTAAGTCAACGTGAAGTATATTACAACAATAACTTTGATCTGAACATTCTGTTTGCTTCATCGATATCTCGTTGTAGAGCGTGGAGAGGGAGACGATTCGGCGATCCAGAACAGCAACATATAATATGATAGGCCTTAGAAATTATACCTTTACTATATGTTTGTACCTTACCCCGCACTGCCGAGGAAATGTTGGAAACAATTTCTCCGAACCTATACCACGGGGACATTATTTAGTTGTCAGTGAGCCGGGGAAATATCGGAGATTTTACCACCACATGTCCGTGATAAGGCCGTGGAGGGCGGGGGTGGTGGTGTTACTACCCAAAAGTAAACAAAATCCCGGTCCATCTCCGGGGGTGGTGGGCCGTGGATGCAACTGAATGGTGCATTATGTACGAATCTGCAGGATACCAGCATGTCAAATAAAATGTATATAGATATGAGTATAGTTCCATTTGTCATGTGTCCTATTTCTTACCCCGAAAATCGTCACCTATCCATAGGAGATCGCGCCGTTCGTTTGGTCAGTCATTCTCAATAAGCAGGTGCAAATAGTGTCGCCGGTGGTATTTGACGCTATAAATCACTTTCCAGAAGTCTTTATGTGTGCATATGATAGGTTTAGAGTTCGTCTACTTGGTACACAGAAAAAAATTTATGTAGCTTTTATGAATGCTGAAAACAATTATGCCAAAGGTGCTTAAATGACGTGTTCGTTACTGTCTCCAACGCAAATGTTTAAATTTCACTGCGTATTAAATTCCTACAGACATAACAAAACCCAAAATTAAATGTTTCTGTCGATAGTATGCATTGGTATAACTATTTTGCTCGATGATTTCGTAATTATATCAAGACATGAGTTTAGTGTTGATGTATTTTAAATGTTGAAAAACTCGTGTCTCCGGTTTCAGTGACATGTTCGTTATTATAACTTAAGTATGTTGTAATTGTGAGTGCGATTGTTACAAATTTGTGTTCACAACATATTTGACTTATTGGAACCTCATTTGATGCATAATGCAAAACTTCAATAATATAGAGAAAGCAGTTTTTGTTAAATATTGTTTCATACTACGCTGACTTGCGATTTCTATATCAAACTGTAATGTTCGTTACCTGGTTTTTAATAAATATCGAGTCGAGCAATACACAGTTTTAACATGTTAACTATTAGCATTATGTATGTAAATTAAGATGTATTAAAGTTAATCTAATTGAACGTTAAGGGCTTTCGTAAGTGCACATCATGTACCTGCTTGAAACGTTCCGTTACCATCATGTTCGTTACCATGTAAAAAATAAATTGAGATAGTGTGGTTATGGTTTACTGTAAAGGTATGGCATAGGATTTTGATGCAATTGTACCGTTATACGCCGTTCTCTGTGCCGGATAGATTGTCGGAATCTGGTCTACTATGTCGTAAACAAGTATTTTACATTTGATTGGTTGTTATGAATGTAGCTCTATTCCCACACCTCTATTATCCTTACCTAATGGTCTTAATAAACAAAAGTAATCAAATTGTCTGCGAAAGACTTCATTTGGATCGCCCTTTAACTTGACATCGATGTGCATACACTCTGATACAAGCATACGCATGTTATGTGTAGTGAAAGGTTCGTTACCAGGTGGTAACGAACATTTCAATAATTCTATCTAGCTATTTTGCCTATCACATATCTATCTTATCATGATTTTACAATACAATAAAACGGATTTCACTGGCGGCAGCATTTTAAGTTCATTTCACAGTAAAATCGCATTCTTTATTTTATTCTTTACAAAGCAAACATAATATATACGCCGATGGTTTGAAAACAATACTGTATGTTAAATTTATGATACATGGAGATGTTATAATTAATATCGAGTCATAGTATTTGTAAAATACCGTAAGCAAGTGTATTTGACTGTTTTTGTCGTAAAATAGCATCATGTAGTGTTGGTATAGTGTCTATATTGCGCATTTTCATGAGTAACGAACATTTCAAAGGACAATTTCGCCACGGAATTTGTTTAACAAAATGATCAGGCTTCATTGGACATAAAATTTGTACTTAAATGACTGTACAAGATTACTCTAACGAGAGTCTTAGCGAACAGTAATACATTGGTAATATTATTGTAGCCAAATGTTCCTTACTGGAATATGACTTTCGGTGTGAAACATGATCACAGAAGTCGATGCTAACAGGGACATTTATATAAAACATTACAGACATATACTATACCTAATCAAGAAGTCGAGGAATATCGGATAGATTGTTTATTTTCATCTTTTGAAGATTTTTTTATACCCGAAGAATTATTGTAACGGACATTTCAAATGTATGGTTTAAGACTAAATATATTAGTTTCCATGGGCTACAATATAACAAAACTGTTGCAATTTTGTTAAATATGTTAAAGTCGTGTCGTGTATGTTCTTAAATTATGAACCACTAGTTCAGGAGCAATGATTTATCAAGTAATAAGTAGTTGCTAGATGTGTGGAAATAGAGACTGTTTGGCAAAACAATAGGGTTTTAAATGTCTAATTACAGACAAAATAAAGCTAAAATAGTGTCTAGGTACTTTGCGAGCCATTCATGTGTTGAAGAGATGATGATTTTGTGTGCTAATTAAAAAATTCTAATCTCTTTCGAAAATTATCATACTTCCCTCAACCTGCTACGAAATATTCGTTACTTTGTGTAATATCTTTAATAAACTTGAATCAGCCTATATTGAGCAGGTTGGTTCATCATCACTTGCCATTTACAGTAATTTTATATAGTTCCTGTTATTGTAAAACAATTGTAGTAAGGTAACTATTATTTGAAAACGGTGCATTCAGGAGGACAGCCAGAGTGGACAGCCAGAGTGGACAGCCAGAGTGGACAGCCAGAGTGGACAGCCAGAGTGGACAGCCAGAGTGGACAGCCAGAGATGACAGCCAGAGTGGACAGCCAGAGTGGACAACTAGACTGGACAGCCTGAGTGGACAACTAGAGTGGACAGCCAGAGTGGACAACCAGAGTGGACAACTAGAATGGACAGCCTGAGTGGACAGCCAGAGTGGACAGCCAGAGAGGACAGCCAGAGTGGACAGCCAGAGTGGACAACTAGAGTGGACAGCCAGAGTGGACAACCAGAGTGGACAACTAGAGTGGACAGCCAAAGTGGACAACTAGAGTGGACAGCCTGAGTGGACAGTCAGAGTGGACAACAAGAGTGGACAACCAGAGTGGACAGCCAGAGTGGACAACCAGAGTGGACAGCCAGAGTGGACAGCCAGAGTGGACAGCCACACTGGACAACTAGAGTGGACCGCCAGAGTGGACAGTCAGAGTCGACAATTAGATTGGACAGAAAGAGTGGACAACTAGAGTGGACAGCCAGAGTGGACAGCCACAGTGGACAGCCAGAGTGGACAGCCAGAGAGGACAGCCAGAGTGGACAGCCAGAGTGGACAACCAGAGTGGACAACTAGAGTGGACAGCCAAAGTGGACAACTAGAGTGGACAGCCTGAGTGGACAGCCAGAGTGGACAACCAGAGTGGACAACCAGAGTGGACAGCCAGAGTGGACAACCAGAGTGGACAGCCAGAGTGGACAGCCAGAGTGGACAGCCACACTGGACAACTAGAGTGGACCGCCAGAGTGGACAGTCAGAGTCGACAATTAGATTGGACAGCCAGAGTGGACATCCAGAGTGGACAACCAGAGTGGACAGCCAGATTATAAATACTCGAGTGGACAGCCAGAGTGGACAGCCGGAGTGGACAACCAGATTATAAACCTCGAGTGGACAGCCAGAATGGAAACCTGGAGTGGACAACTAGAGTGGACAGCCAGAGTGGACAGCCAGAGTGGATAGCCAAAGTGGACAACTAGAGTGGACAACTAGAGTGGACAGCCAGAGTGGACAACCAGAGTGGACAGCCAGGAGGACAGCCAGAGTGGACAGCCAGAGTGGACAGCCGCAGTGGACAACAAGAGTGGACAGCCAGAGTGGACAGCCAGAGTGGATAGCCAGAGTGGACAACTAGAGTGGACAACTCGAGTGGACAGCCAGAGTGGACAACCAGAGTGGACAACTAGAGTGGACAGCCAGAGTGGACATCTAGAGTGGACAGCCAGAGTGGACAACTAGACTAGACAGCCTAAGTGGACAGCCAGATTGGACAACTAGAGTGGACAACTAGAGTGGACAGCCAGAGTGGATAGCCAGAGTGGACAACTAGAGTGAACAGCCAGAGTGTACTGCCAAAGTGGACAACTAGAGTGGACAGTCAGAGTGGACAGCCAGAGTGGACAGCCAGAGTGGACAACAAGAGTGGACAACTAGAGTGGACAGCCACAGTGGACAACCAGAGTGGACATTCAGGAGGACAGCCAGAGTGGACAGCCACAGTGGACAGCCAGAGTGGACAGCCACAGTGGACAGCCACAGTGGACAACTACAGTGGACAACCAGAGTGGACAGCCAGAGTGGACAGCCAGAGTAGACAATTAGAGTGGACAGCAAGAGTGGACAACTACATAGGACAACCGGAGTTGACACTTAGAGTGGACAACCAGAGTGGACAGACAGAGTGGACAACTAGAGTGGACAGCCAGAGTGGACAACCAGAGTGAACAACTAGAGTGGACAGACAGAGTGGACAACTAGAATGGGCAACTAGAGTGGACAGCCAGAGTGGACAGCCAGAGTGGACAGCCTGAGTGGACAACTAGAGTGGACAACCAGAGTGGACAGCCAGAGTGGACAACCAGAGTACACAACCAGAGTGGACAGCCTGAGTGGACAGCCAGAGTGGACAGCCAGAGTTGACAACTGGAGTGAACAGCCAGAGTAGACAACTAAAGTGGACAACTGGAGTGGACAGCCAGAGTGGACAGCCAGAGTGAACAGCCAGAGTGGACAGCCAGAGTGGACAGCCAGAGTGGACGACTAGAGTGGACAGCCAGAGTGGACAGCGATAGTGGACGACAAGAGTGGACAGCCAGAGTGGACAGCCAGAGAGGACAACCAGTGTGGACAGCCAGAGTGGACAGCCAGAGTGGACAACTTGACTGGACAGCCTGAGTGGACAGCCAGAGTGGACAGTCAGAGTGGACAACTAGAGTGGACAGCCAGAGTGGACAGCCAGAGTGGACAACCAGATTATAAACCTCGAGTGGACAACCAGAGTGGACAACCAGAGTGGACAACCAGAGTGGACAGCCAGATTATAAATACTCGAGTGGACAGCCAGAGTGGACAGCCGGAGTGGACAACCAGATTATAAACCTCGAGTGGACAGCCAGAGTGGACAACCAGAGTGGACAGTCAGAGTGGACAACCAGATTATAAACCTCGAGTGGACAACCACAGTGGACAACCAAAGTGGGCAGCCAGATTATAAATACTCGAGTGGACAGCCAGAGTGGACAGCCGGAGTGGACAACCAGATTATAAACCTCGTGTGGACAGCCAGAGTGGACAGCCAGAGTGGACATCCAGAGTTGACAACCAGATTATAAACCTCGAGTGGACAACCAGAGTGGACAACCAGAGTGGACAGCCAGATTATAAATACTCGGGTGGACAGCCAGAGTGGACAGCTGGAGTGGACAACCAGATTATAAACCTCGAGTGGACAGCCAGAGTGGACAACTGGAGTGGACAACTAGAGTGGACAGCCAGAGTGGACGGCCAGAGTGGATAGCCAAAGTGGACAACTAGAGTTGACAACTAGAGTGGACAGCCAGAGTGGACAACCAGAGTGGACAGCCAGGAGGACAGCCAGAGTGGACAGCCAGAGTGGACAGCCACAGTGGACAACTAGAGTGGACAGCCAGAGTGGACAGCCAGATTGGACAACCAGAGTGGACAGCCAGATTATAAATACTCGAGTGGACAGCCAGAGTGGACAGCCGGAGTGGACAACCAGATTATAAACCTGGAGTGGACAGCCAGAGTGGACAACTGGAGTGGACAACTAGAGCGGACAGCCAGAGTGGACAGCCAGAGTGGATAGCCAAAGTGGACAACTAGAGTGGACAACTAGAGTGGACAGCCAGACTGGACAACCAGAGTGGACAGCCAGGAGGACAGCCAGAGTGGACAGCCACAGTGGACAGCCACAGTGGACAACTAGAGTGGACAGCCAGAGTGGACAGCCAGAGTAGACAACCATAGTGGACAGCCAGATTATAAATACTCGAGTGGACAGCCAGAGTGGACAGCCGGAGTGGACAACCAGATTATAAACCTCGAGTGGACAGCCAGAGTGGACAACTGGAGTGGACAACTAGAGTGGAGAGCCAGAGTGGACAGCCAGAGTGGATAGCCAAAGTGGACAACTAGAGTGGACAACTTGAGTGGACAGCCAGAGTGGACAACCAGATTGGACAGCCAGGAGGACAGCCAGAGTGGACAGCCAGAGAGGACAGCCACAGTGGACAACTAGAGTGGACAGCCAGAGTGGACAGCCAGAGTGGATAGCCAGAGTGGACAACTAGAGTGGACAACTAGAGTGGACAGCCAGAGTGGACAACCAGAGTGGACAACTAGAGTGGACAGCCAGAGTGGACAGCCAGAGTGGACAGCCTGAGTGGACAACTAGAGTGGACAGCCAGAGTGGACAGCCAGAGTGGACAACCAGATTATAAACCACGAGTGGACAACCAGAGTGGACAACCAGAGTGGACAGCCTGATTATAAATACTCGAGTGGACAGCCAGAGTGGACAGCCGGAGTGGACAACCAGCTTATAAACCTCGAGTGGACAGCCAGAGTGGACAGCCAGAGTGGACAGCCAGAGTGGACAGCCAGAGTGGACAGCCAGAGTGGACAACCAGATTATAAACCTCGAGTGGACAACCAGAGTGGACAACCAGAGTGGGCAGCCAGATTATAAATACTCGAGTGGACAGCCAGAGTGGACAGCCGGAGTGGACAACCATATTATAAACCTCGTGTGGACAGCCAGTGTGGACAGCCAGAGTTGACAACCAGATTATAAACCTCGAGTGGACAACCAGAGTGGACAACCAGAGTAGTCAGCCAGATTATAAATACTCGAGTGGACAGCCAGAGTGGACAGCTGGAGTGGACAACCAGATTATAAACCTCGAGTGGACAGCCAGAGTGGACAACCAGAGTGGACAACTAGAGTGGACAGCCAGAGTGGACAGCCAGAGTTGACAATTAGAGTGGACAGCAAGAGTGGACAACTAGAGTGGACTATTAGAGTGGACAACCAGAATGGACTATTAGAGTGGACAGCCAGAGTGGACAACTAGATAGGACAACCAGAGTGGACAACTAGAGTGGACAGCCAGAGTGTACTGCCAAAGTGGACAACTAAAGTGGACAGTCAGAGTGGACAGCCAGAGTGGACAGCCAGAGTGGACAACAAGAGTGGACAACTAGAGTGGACAGCCAGAGTGGACAACCAGAGTGGACATTCAGGAGGACAGCCAGAGTGGACAGCCACAGTGGACAGCCACAGTGGACAACTACAGTGGACAACCAGAGTGGACAGCCAGAGTGGACAGCCAGAGTGGACAATTAGAGTGGACAACAAGAGTGGACAACTACATAGGACAACCGGAGTTGACACTTAGAGTGGACAACCAGAGTGGACAGACAGAGTGGACAACTAGAGTGGACAGCCAGAGTGGACAACCAGAGTGAACAACTAGAGTGAACAGACAGAGTGGACAACTAGAGTGGACAACTAGAGTGGACAGCCAGAGTGGACAGCCAGAGTGGACAGCCTGAGTGGACAACTAGAGTGGACAACCAGAGTAGACAGCCAGAGTGGACAACCAGAGTACACAACCAGAGTGGACAGCCAGAGTGGACAGCCAGAGTTGACAACTGGAGTGAACAGCCAGAGTAGACAACTAAAGTGGACAACTGGAGTGGACAGCCAGAGTGGACAGCCAGAGTGGACAGCCAGAGTGGACAGCCAGAGTGGACAGCCAGAGTGGACGACTAGAGTGGACAGCCAGAGTGGACAGCCATAGTGGACGACAAGAGTGGACAGCCAGAGTTGACAGCCAGAGAGGACAACCAGAGTGGACAGCCAGAGTGGACAGCCAGAGTGGACAACTTGACTGGACAGCCTGAGTGGACAGCCAGAGTGGACAGCCAGAGTGGACAACTTCAGTGGACAGCCAGAGTGGACAGCCAGAGTGGACAACCAGATTATAAACCTCGAGTGGACAGCCAGAGTGGACAACCAGAGTGGACAGCCAGATTATAAATACTCGAGTTGACAACCAACGTGGACAACCAGAGTGGGCAGCCAGATTATAAATACTCGAGTGGACAGCCAGGGTGGACAGCCGGAGTGGACAACCAGATTATAAACCTCGTGTGGACAGCCAGAGTGGACAGCCAGAGTGGACAGCCAGAGTTGACAACCAGATTATAAACCTCGAGTGGACAACCAGAGTGGACAACCAGAGTGGACAGCCAGATTATAAATACTCGTGTGGACAGCCAGAGTGGACAGCTGGAGTGGACAACCAGATTATAAACCTCGAGTGGACAGCCAGAGTGGACAACTGGAGTGGACAACTAGAGTGGACATCCAGAGTGGACAGCCAGAGTGGATAGCCAAAGTGGACAGCCAGAGTGGACAACCAGAGTGGACAGCCAGATTATAAATACTCGAGTGGACAGCCAGAGTGGACAGCCAAAGTGGACAACCAGATTATAAACCTCGAGTGGACAGCCAGAGTGGACAACCAGAGTGGACAGCCAGGAGGACAGCCAGAGTGGACAGCCAGAGTGGACAGCCACAGTGGACAACTAGAGTGGACAGCCAGAGTGGACAGCCAGAGTGGACAACCAGAGTGGACAGCCAGATTATAAATACTCGAGTGGACAGCCAGAGTGGACAGCCAAAGTGGACAACCAGATTATAAGCCTCGAGTGGACAGCCAGAGTGGACAACTGGAGTGGACAACTAGAGTGGACAGCCAGAGTGGACAGCCAGAGTGGATAGCCAAAGTGGACAACTAGAGTGGACAACTAGAGTGGACAGCCAGAGTGGACAACCAGAGTGGACAGCCAGGAGGACAGCCAGAGTGGACAGCCACAGTGGACAGCAACAGTGGACAACTAGAGTGGACAGCCAGAGTGGACAGCCAGAGTGGACAACCAGAGTGGACAGCCAGATTATAAATACTCGAGTGGACAGCCAGAGTGGACAGCCGGAGTGGACAACCAGATTATAAACCTCGGGTGGACAGCCAGAGTGGACAACTGGAGTGGACAACTAGAGTGGACAGCCAGAGTGGACAGCCAGAGTGGATAGCCAAAGTGGACAACTAGAGTGGACAACTAGAGTGGACAGCCAGAGTGGACAACCAGAGTGGACAGCCAGGAGGACAGCCAGAGTGGACAGCCAGAGTGGACAGCCACAGTGGACAACTAGAGTGGACAGCCAGAGTGGACAGCCAGAGTGGATAGCCAGAGTGGACAACTAGAGTGGACAACTAGAGTGGACAACTAGAGTGGACAGCCAGAGTGGACAACCAGAGTGGACAACTAGAGTGGACAGCCAGGGTGGACATCTAGAGTGGACAGCCAGAGTGGACAACTAGACTGGACAGCCTAAGTGGACAGCCAGAGTGGACAACTTGAGTGGACAACTAGAGTGGACAGCCAGAGTGGACAGCCAGAGTTGACAATTAGAGTGGACAGCAAGAGTGGACAACTAGAGTGGACTATTAGAGTGGACAGCCAGAATGGACTATTAGAGTGGACAGCCAGAGTGGACAACTAGATAGGACAACCAGAGTGGACAACTAGAGTGGACAGCCAGAGTGTACTGCCAAAGTGGACAACTAAAGTGGACAGTCAGAGTGGACAGCCGGAGTGGACAGCCAGAGTGGACAACAAGAGTGGACAACTAGAGTGGACAGCCAGAGTGGACAACCAGAGTGGACATTCAGGAGGACAGCCAGAGTGGACAGCCACAGTGGACAGCCACAGTGGACAACTACAGTGGACAACCAGAGTGGACAGCCAGAGTGGACAGCCAGAGTGGACAATTAGAGTGGACAGCAAGAGTGGACAACTACATAGGACAACCGGAGTTGACACTTAGAGTGGACAACCAGAGTGGACAGACAGAGTGGACAACTAGAGTGGACAGCCAGAGTGGACAACCAGAGTGAACAACTAGAGTGAACAGACAGAGTGGACAACTAGAGTGGACAACTAGAGTGGACAGCCAGAGTGGACAGCCAGAGTGGACAGCCTGAGTGGACAACTAGAGTGGACAACCAGAGTAGACAGCCAGAGTGGACAACCAGAGTACACAACCAGAGTGGACAGCCTGAGTGGACAGCCAGAGTGGACAGCCAGAGTTGACAACTGGAGTGAACAGCCAGAGTAGACAACTTAAGTGGACAACTGGAGTGGACAGCCAGAGTGGACAGCCAGAGTGGACAGCCAGAGTGGACAGCCAGAGTGGACAGCCAGAGTGGACAGCCAGAGTGGACGACTAGAGTGGACAGCCATAGTGGACGACAAGAGTGGACAGCCAGAGTGGACAGCCAGAGAGGACAACCAGAGTGGACAGCCAGAGTGGACAGCCAGAGTGGACAACTTGACTGGACAGCCTGAGTGGACAGCCAGAGTGGACAGCCAGAGTGGACAACTAGAGTGGACAGCCAGAGTGGACAGCCAGAGTGGACAAGCAGATTATAAACCTCGAGTGGACAACCAGAGTGGACAACCAGAGTGGACAGCCAGATAATAAATACTCGAGTGGACAACCAGAGTGGACAACCAGAGTGGGCAGCCAGATTATAAATACTCGAGTGGACAGCCAGAGTGGACAGCCGGAGTGGACAACCAGATTATAAACCTCGTGTGGACAGCCAGAGTGGACAGCCAGAGTGGACAGCCAGAGTTGACAACCAGATTATAAACCTCGAGTGGACAACCAGAGTGGACAACCAGAGTGGACAGCCAGATTATAAATACTCGAGTGGACAGCCAGAGTGGACAGCTGGAGTGGACAACCAGATTATAAACCTCGAGTGGACAGCCAGAGTGGACAACTGGAGTGGACAACTAGAGTGGACAGTCAGAGTGGACAGCCAGAGTGGATAGCCAAAGTGGACAGCCAGAGTGGACAACCAGAGTGGACAGCCAGATTATAAATACTCGAGTGGACAGCCAGAGTGGACAGCCAAAGTGGACAACCAGATTATAAACCTCGAGTTGACAGCCAGAGTGGACAAAAAGAGTGGACAGCCAGGAGGACAGCCAGAGTGGACAGCCAGAGTGGACAGCCACAGTGGACAACTAGAGTGGACAGCCAGAGTGGACAGCCAGAGTGGACAACCAGAGTGGACAGCCAGATTATAAATACTCGAGTGGACAGCCAGAGTGGACAGCCAAAGTGGACAACCAGAATATAAACCTCGAGTGGACAGCCAGAGTGGACAATTGGAGTGGACAACTAGAGTGGACAGCCAGAGTGGACAGCCAGAGTGGATAGCCAAAGTGGACAACTAGAGTGGACAACTAGAGTGGACAGCCAGAGTGGACAACCAGAGTGGACAGCCAGGAGGACAGCCAGAGTGGACAGCCACAGTGGACAGCCACAGTGGACAACTAGAGTGGACAGCCAGAGTGGACAGCCAGAGTGGACAACCAGAGTGGACAGCCAGATTATAAATACTCGAGTGGACAGCCAGAGTGGACAGCCGGAGTGGACAACCAGATTATAAACCTCGAGTGGACAGCCAGAGTGGACAACTGGAGTGGACAACTAGAGTGGACAGCCAGAGTGGACAGCCAGAGTGGATAGCCAAAGTGGACAACTAGAGTGGACAACTAGAGTGGACAGCCAGAGTGGACAACCAGAGTGGACAGCCAGGAGGACAGCCAGAGTGGACAGCCAGAGTGGACAGCCACAGTGGACAACTAGAGTGGACAGCCAGAGTGGACAGCCAGAGTGGATAGCCAGAGTGGACAACTAGAGTGGACAACTAGAGTGGACAGCCAGAGTGGACAACCAGAGTGGACAACTACAGTGGACAGCCAGAGTGGACATCTAGAGTGGACAGCCAGAGTGGACAACTAGACTGGACAGCCTAAGTGGACAGCCAGAGTGGACAACTAGAGTGGACAACTAGAGTGGACAACTAGAGTGGACAGCCAGAGTGGATAGCCAGAGTGGACAACTGGAGTGGACAACTAGAGTGGACAGTTATTATGGACAGTGGACCGTTGTCCAAAAAATGAATTAGAGATAGTTCTCTAATTCAAATTGATAAATGGACAGCTAGAATGGACAGTGGACAGTGGACAGCTAACTTCACACACCCTATGCCAAGTACCAAAAAGTGGCCTTACCCAAATATTTAGTATGCACAAAATGTTTTTGCATAAAATGGTTATTTAACATGTCCTTTCATAGAAACCAAATGATGCAACCTTGTCATCATTGAGCATTTTGATATATTCAAGATGGCCGCCAAGATGGCCGCCAAAAATCTAAAATGTTCATATTCATACAATCGTCTATGTTTTCAATAGTATAAAACGTGTATGTTTAGTAATTTACTGTTAAATTAGGAGTTTACATATATTTTGACAAAATATTAAATTAAAATATTCAAAATGGCCGACAAAATGGCCGCTAAATCAGAGAAAAGTTATATTTTTATTGTTTTTATCACGCAAATATTCAACAATTATCGTTACATAATTAATAGTTACATAACATATCATCCAAAATAAGCTGTTAGTCATTATTTAGGTGGATGTTAACATATTTACCCCCCCCTACCTTTGAGGAGGGAGTATACTATTATTGTTATGTACTTAGTATATGTTGGTGATCTTCATCGATTCATCAGTCGGTAGGCTTAAAGGTTTTTGTTCAATAAAGCTTGACATAAGGACCCATAATATGTAAGCAAAGATGGGTCAGCAGACGACCCCTTTTGATGTTGGGGTAATTTTGTCAAAGGTCAGGATAGCAGTGACCTATTACATACATGAATAGACCAAATGACTGACGATTAATAAACACAGTTTAAACCAAAGATCGGAAAACATGAACCAAACTAGTGTATATTTTTTGTTCAGTCCATTTTGTAGATCAACCTTCACTGTTGAAAACCTGGCTGAAAATTAGACATGCAAGTTGCACAAGCATATTATATTGTACTCTTTAAGAATAAACAAGTTGTTTTTTGTAGGTGAGATTTTATTTATTCATCATTTTCTGAACCACAGGACCTAAGGGTACCAATTCCATTCTACCACATTGCAATACAAAATTCATGGATATTGGCAGGACCTCAGGGTACCAATGTCATTCTACCACATTACAGTACAAAATATAGTTGGCTATTGGCAGGACCTCAGGGTACCAACGCCATTCTATCAGTCTACAGTACAAAATAGTGTTGGATATTGGCAGGACCTCAGGGTACCAATGACATTCTACCATTCTACAGTATTTAATATAGTTGGCTATTGGCAGGACCACAGGGTACCAATGTCATTCTACCACATTACAGTACAAAATATGGTTGGTTATTGGCAGGACTTCAGGGTACCAACGCCATTCTATCAGTGTACAGTACAAAATATGGTAGGATATTGGCAGGACCTCAGGGTACCAATGTCATTCTACTACATTACAGTACAAAATATTGTTGGATATTGGCAAGACATCAGGGTACCAATGCCATTCTACCATTGTACAGTATTTAATACAGTTGGATATTGGCAGGACCTCAGGGTACCAATGTTATTCTACCATTCTACAGTATTTAATATAGTTGGATATTGGCCGGACCTCAGGGTACCAATGTCATTCTACCATTCTACACTACAAAATATTGATGCTATTGGCAAGACCTCGGGGTACCAATGTCATTCTACCAGTCTACAGTACAAAATATAGTTGGCTATTGGCAGGACCTCAGGGTACCAATGTCATCCTATCAGTATACAGTACAAAATATGGTTGGCTATTGGCAGGACCTCAGGGTACCAACGTCATTCTATAAGTCTACAGTATAAAATATAGTTGGATATTGGCAGGATCTCAGGGTACCAATGTCATTCTATCAGTCTACAGTACAAAATATAGTCGGATATTGGCAGGACCTCTGGGTATCAATGCCATTCTACCACATTACAGTACAAAATATTGATGGATATTGGCAGGACCTCAGGGTACCAATGTCATTCTATCATTTGACAAAACAAAATGTAGTTGGGTATTGGCAGGACCTCAGGGTACCAATGTCATTCTACCATTCTACAGTATAAAATATAGTTGGATATTGGTAGCATCTCAGGGTACCAATTTCTTTCTACCGCATTACAGTACAAAATATTTTAGATATTGGCAGGACTTTAGGGTACCAAAGCCATTCTGCCACATTACAGTACAAAATATTGTTGGATATTGGCAGGACCTCAGTGTACCAATGTCATTCTACCAGTCTACAGTACAAAATATAATTGGATATTGGCAGGACCTCAGGGTACCAATGTCATTCTATCAGTCTACAGTACCAAATATAGTTGGATATTGGCAGGACCTCAGGGTACCAATGTCATTCTACCAGTCTACAGTACAAAATATAATTGGATATTGGCAGGACCTCAGGGTACCAATGTCATTCTATCAGTCTACAGTACCAAATATAGTTGGATATTGGCAGGACCACAGGGTACCAATGTCATTCTATCAGTCTACAGTACCAAATATAGTTGGATATTGGCAGGACCTCAGGGTACCAATGTCATTCTATCAGTCTACAGTACCAAATATAGTTGGCTATTGGCAGGACCTCAGGGTACCAATGTCATTCTATCAGTCTACAATACAAAATATAGTTGGATATTGGCAGGACCTCAGGGTACCAACGTAATTCTATCAGTCTACAGTACAAAATGTAGTTGGCTATTGGCAGGACCTCAGGGAACCAACGTCATTCTACCAGTCTACAGTGCAAAATATAGTTGGATATTGGCAGGACCTCAGGGTACCAACGTCATTCTATCAGACTACAGTACAACATATAGTTGGATATTGGCAGGACCTCAGGGTACCAATGTCATTCTATCAGTCTACAGTACAAAATATAGTTGGATATTGGCAGGACCTCAGGGTACCAACGTCATTCTATCAGACTACAGTACAAAATATAGTTGGATATTGGCAGGACCTCAGGGTACCAACGTCATTCTATCAGACTACAGTACCAAATATAGTTGGATATTGGCAGGACCTCAGGGAACCAACTTCATTTTATCAGTCTACAATACAAAATATAGTTGGATATTGGCAGGACCTCAGGGTACCAACTTCATTCTATCAGTCTACAGTACAAAATATAGTTGGATATTGGCAGGACCTCAGGGTACCAACGTCATTCTATCAGACTACAGTATCAAATATAGTTGGATATTGGCAGGACCTCAGGGTACCAACTTCATTCTATCAGACTACAGTACCAAATATAATTGGATATTGGCAGGACCTCAGGGCACCAATGTCATTCTATCAGTCTACAGTACAAAATATAGTTGGATATTGGCAGGACCTCAGGGTACCAACGTCATTTTATCAGTCTACAATACAAAATATAGTTGGATATTGGCAGGACCTCAGGGTACCAACGTCATTCTATCATTCTACAGTACAAAATATAGTTGGATATTGGCAGGACCTCAGGGTACCAACTTCATTCTATCAGACTACAGTACAAAATATAATTGGATATTGGCAGGACCTCAGGGTACCAACGTCATTCTATCAGTCTATAGTACAAAATATAGTTGGATATTGGCAGGACCTCAGGGTACCAACGTCATTCTATCAGTCTACAATACAAAATATAATTGGATATTGGCAGGACCTCAGGGTACCAACGTCATTCTATCAGTCTACAATACAAAATATAGTTGGATATTGGCAGGACCTCAGGGTACCAACTTCATTTTATCAGTCTACAATACAAAATATAGTTAGATATTGGCAGGACCTCAGGGTACCAACGTCATTTTATCAGTCTACAATACAAAATATAGTTGGATATTGGCAGGACCTCAGGGTACCAACGTCATTTTATCAGTCTACAATACAAAATATAGTTGGATATTGGCAGGACCTCAGGGTACCAATGTCATTCTATCAGTCTACAATACAAAATATAGTTAGATATTGGCAGGACCTCAGGGTACCAACTTCATTTTATCAGTCTACAATACAAAATATAGTTGGATATTGGCAGGACCTCAGGGTACCAACGTCATTCTATCAGTCTACAGTACCAAATATAGTTAGATATTGGCAGGACCTCAGGGTACCAACATCATTCTATCAGTCTACAATACAAAATATAGTTGGATATTGGCAGGACCTCAGGGTACCAATGTCATTCTATCAGTCTACAGTACCAAATATAGTTGGATATTGGCACGACCTCAGGGTACCAATGTCATTCTATCAGTCTACAGTACCAAATATAGTTGGATATTGGCAGGACCTCAGGGTACCAATGTCATTCTATCAGTCTACAGTACCAAATATAGTTGGATATTGGCAGGACCTCAGGGTACCAACGTCATTCTATCAGTCTACAGTACAAAATATAGTTGGATATTGGCAGGACCTCAGGGTACCAATGTCATTCTATCAGTCTACAGTACCAAATATAGTTGGATATTGGCACGACCTCAGGGTACCAATGTCATTCTATCAGTCTACAGTATAAAATATAGTTGGCTATTGGCAGGACCTCAGGGTACCAATGTCATTCTATTAGTCTACAGTATAAAATAAAGTTGGATATTGGCAGGACCTCAGGGTACGAAAGTCATTCTATCAGTCCACGATACAAAATATAGTTGGATATTGGCAGGACCTCAGGGTACCAATGTCATTCTATCTGTCTACAGTATAAAATATAGTTGGATATTGGCAGGACCTCAGGGTACCAACGTCATTCTATCAGTCTACAGTACCAAATATAGTTGGGTATTGGCAGGACCTCAGGGTACCAACGTCATTCTATCAGTCTACAGTACAAAATATAGTTGGATATTGGCAGGACCTCAGGGTACCAACGTCATTCTATCAGACTACAGTATCAAATATAGTTGGATATTGGCAGGACCTCAGGGTACCAACTTCATTCTATCAGACTACAGTACCAAATATAATTGGATATTGGCAGGACCTCAGGGCACCAATGTCATTCTATCAGTCTACAGTACAAAATATAGTTGGATATTGGCAGGACCTCAGGGTACCAACGTCATTTTATCTGTCTACAATACAAAATATAATTGGATATTGGCAGGACCTCAGGGTACCAACGTCATTCTATCATTCTACAGTACAAAATATAGTTGGATATTGGCAGGACCTCAGGGTACCAACTTCATTCTATCAGACTACAGTACAAAATATAGTTGGATATTGGCAGGACCTCAGGGTACCAACGTCATTCTATCATTCTACAGTACAAAATATAGTTGGATATTGGCAGGACCTCAGGGTACCAACGTCATTCTATCAGTCTATAGTACAAAATATAGTTGGATATTGGCAGGACCTCAGGGTACCAACGTCATTCTATCAGTCTACAATACAAAATATAATTGGATATTGGCAGGACCTCAGGGTACCAACGTCATTCTATCAGTCTACAATACAAAATATAGTTGGATATTGGCAGGACCTCAGGGTACCAACTTCATTCTATCAGTCTACAGTATCAAATATAGTTGGATATTGGCAGGACCTCAGGGTACCAACGTCATTTTATCAGTCTACAATACAAAATATAGTTGGATATTGGCAGGACCTCAGGGTACCAACTTCATTTTATCAGTCTACAATACAAAATATAGTTAGATATTGGCAGGACCTCAGGGTACCAACGTCATTTTATCAGTCTACAATACAAAATATAGTTGGATATTGGCAGGACCTCAGGGTACCAACGTCATTTTATCAGTCTACAATACAAAATATAGTTGGATATTGGCAGGACCTCAGGGTACCAATGTCATTCTATCAGTCTACAATACAAAATATAGTTAGATATTGGCAGGACCTCAGGGTACCAACTTCATTTTATCAGTCTACAATACAAAATATAGTTGGATATTGGCAGGACCTCAGGGTACCAACGTCATTCTATCAGTCTACAGTACCAAATATAGTTAGATATTGGCAGGACCTCAGGGTACCAACATCATTCTATCAGTCTACAGTACAAAATATAGTTGGATATTGGCAGGACCTCAGGGTACCAATGTCATTCTATCAGTCTACAGTACCAAATATAGTTGGATATTGGCACGACCTCAGGGTACCAATGTCATTCTATCAGTCTACAGTATAAAATATAGTTGGCTATTGGCAGGACCTCAGGGTACCAATGTCATTCTATTAGTCTACAGTATAAAATAAAGTTGGATATTGGCAGGACCTCAGGGTACGAAAGTCATTCTATCAGTCCACGATACAAAATATAGTTGGATATTGGCAGGACCTCAGGGTACCAATGTCATTCTATCTGTCTACAGTATAAAATATAGTTGGATATTGGCAGGACCTCAGGGTACCAACGTCATTCTATCAGTCTACAGTACCAAATATAGTTGGGTATTGGCAGGACCTCAGGGTACCAACGTCATTCTATCAGTCTACAGTACAAAATATAGTTGGATATTGGCAGGACCTCAGGGTACCAACGTCATTCTATCAGTCTACAGTACAAAATATTGTTGGATATTGGCAGGACCTCAGGGTACCAATGTCATTCTATCAGTCTACAGTACCAAATATAGTTGGATATTGGCAGGACCTCAGGGTACCAACGTCATTCTATCAGTCTACAGTACAAAATATAGTTGGATATTGGCAGGACCTCAGGGTACCAACGTCATTCTATCAGTCTACAGTACCAAATATAGTTGGATATTGGCAGGACCTCAGGGTACCAACATCATTCTATCAGTCTACAGTACAAAATATAGTTGGATATTGGCAGGACCTCAGGGTACCAATGTCATTCTATCAGTCTTCAGTGCAAAATATAGTTGGATATTGGCAGGACCTCAGGGTACCAATGTCATTCTATCAGTCTACCGTGCATAATAAAGTTGGCTATTGGCAGGACCTCAGGGTACCAATGTCATTCTATCAGTCTACAATACAAAATATAGTTGGATATTGGCAGGACCTCAGGGTACCAATGCCATTCTACCAGTCTACAATACAAAATATAGTTGGATATTGGCAGGACCTCAGGGTACCAATGTCATTCTATCAGTCTACAGTATAAAATATAGTCGGATATTGGCAGGACCTCAGGGTACCAATGTCATTCTATCAGTCTACAGTTCAAAATATAGTTGGATATTGGCAGGACCTCAGGGTACCAACGCCATTCTATCAGTCTACAGTACAAAATATAGTTGGATATTGGCAGGACCTCAGGGTACCAATGTCATTCTATCAGTCTACAGTGCAAAATAAAGTTGGCTATTGGCAGGACCTCATGGTACCAATGTCATTCTATCAGTCTACAATACAAAATATAGTTGGATATTGACAGGACCTCAGGGTACCAATGTCATTCTACCAGTCTACAATACAAAATATAGTTGGCTATTGGCAGGACCTCAGGGTACCAATGTCATTCTATCAGTCTACAATACAAAATATAGTTGGATATTGGCAGGACCTCAGGGTACCAACGCCATTCTATCAGTCTACAGTACCAAATATAGTTGGATATTGGCAGGACCTCAGGGTACCAATGTCATTCTATCAGTCTACAGTACAAAATATAGTTGGATATTGGCAGGACCTCAGGGTACCAACGCCATTCTATCAGTCTACAGTGCAAAATATAGTTGCATATTGGCAGGACCTCAGGGTACCAATGTCATTCTATCAGTCTACAGTACCAAATATAGTTGGATATTGGCAGGACCTCAGGGTACCAATGTCATTCTATCAGTCTACAGTACAAAATATAGTTGGATATTGGCAGGACCTCAGGGTACCAACGCCATTCTATCAGTCTACAGTACAAAATACAGTTGGATATTGGCAGGACCTTTAGGGTACCAATGTCATTCTATCAGTCTACAGTATAAAATATAGTCGGATATTGGCAGGACCTCAGGGTACCAATGTCATTCTATCAGTGTGCAGTACAAAATATTGTTGGTTAAACGCTGGACCTCATGGCACTGATGCTATCCTATCATAGTGAAGATCTAGATACAATCTTATAGATTAATATAACTGATTTATCCATATTTAACTCGTTGAAATGATCAGTCCTGCCTTTAACCATTAAATAATAGGTTAAAGGCAGGACTGAATGATTAGTCCTGCCTTCAAACCGATGACTTTTCGGATTTTGGCAGGACTAAATATCAGTCCTGCCAATAAACGATTTTATAAGATCGGTCCTGCCAATAACTCTTACCCCCGGAACCTGTTGCTCTTCAATCGGAGACTCATTTACACGATGTTTTCGTCTGATTTTGACAGCTGCTTTGTTTACAAGTGGAATTTCGTCGTCAATGTTCACATTGCGCACTATTTATCGAACAGAATGGATACCGAGTCATAGGTATGATATTTCACCATCAATGCATTTGTTATTACTGTGCATTTTTCGCCGAAATGGAAAGGAATACACGCTAAAACTTAACGGTGAATCGCCGTAATTTGGCGGCCTATTTTGCATGAACTTGTTTGGCATATTTTTAATAATAATTTTATCGATCTGAGCTACCTAAGATCGTATATTATCTCGACATAAACCCGTGTAAAGCGTGAACACGTAGATCTACAGCCTGTGTGTCACAGATTTAGACGAGGCAAACCTACGTGTGCATGGTTAACAGACATTACTCCTCCTGGCCTTTACTCCTCCTGGACTTTACTCCCCCTAGACTTAACACCTCCCAAGGTCCCTGGACATTACTCCTCCTTGATTAATGATAATTAGATTAGGGTTGGTAAAGGTGTCAGACACAGTGCTGTGATATTGTATTGAAGTTTTTCAAAATAATTATAGATTATGTGTATTATGTGTGGTATCAATGCAATTTGAAGTTTCAAACTATATCTTTTGATGTTCAAACATATTTTCAAACAATATTCTTCGATGTTGAAACTTAGTGTAGGGTGATATTATTGTACCTTTTTTAATTGATTTGTTCATTCAAACTTGAATAATTCTTTGAAGTATAACTAACATTCATACAAGCTTGTTAAAAGTATACTTATCCAAGAAAAAGTATACAATAATTGTAATACTAAATAAAATAAAGTATAATCTACATAATCAGGGGCGTAGCTGGGTCAATTCAGAGTGTACGCCTGTTTTTAGATTTAGTTTTTGGGGAGTATATATACAGCAACATACTCCATGGGAAATCAACTGAGAAAGGTATTGTGCGAGCGCAGCGAGCTAGAAAAAAACCACAGTTAACCTGAGCAGCAGACACGCATACTCATTCTCAACTTGGTGATATTCACTTATTACAGTAACGTAACTTTAGAAGCGAACAAAACGAGTAAGAAAAAACTGTTTGCCTGAGCAGCAGGCATACATACATGCTCCCTACTTAATGGTATTAACTTCATATAATTATATATATAGTGAAGTACTGAGCGAGCGAAGCGAGCTTGAAAAAACACTGTTTGCCTGAGCAGCAGATCATACATACATGCTCCGTACTTGATTATATTTACGAAATACAGTACTGAACGAGCGAAACGAGCTAGAAAGAACTGTTTGCCGGAGCAGCAGGTCATACCTACATGTTCCCTAGATAATTATTTTAATTAATACAGTATTCAGCGAGCGAAGCGAGCTAGATAAAAAAACACTGTTTGCCTGAGCAGCAGGTAATACATAAGTACATGTATACACGTTCTCTACTTGATGGTACTCGCTTATTAATTAAAATTGGGCGAACGAACGAGCTTGAAAACGCACAGTCATATCTGAGCAGCAGGCTATATCTTCAGGTTATATATTTGGTGATATTAACTTTGTAAAGTACATGTACTGAGCGAGCGGTGAAATTTTTTTTATTTGGACAGCATGTCACTCAAACTATATGCTTAGTATATTTTATAAATTACTAGATTCTAATCAAAATATAGAGCGAGGTTGTACTGTTTATATTTTAGACAGCATGCAACACAGATCTCTTTCAGATGAAATTCATTTTGAAAGTTGATGAGCGAGCGAAGCGAGCTAGAAAAATATCTAGAATATACCCTGAATCCTAAAAAGGAAGACTGTCTTCATTAGTGACATTTATGCCTAACCCTAGGGAGGCAACGAGTTTTATTTCATTTTTGAGTCAGTTCATTTTATCATTTGCCGTGGAGCGTACGCCCGGGCGTACGGGCGTATGCCTGGCTACGCGCCTGATAATATATCAATGAATATTAATAACTTTTATTAATCAATGATATAACAATATACCCTAGACATTACTCCTCCCAATAGGAGGAGTAATCCTATTGGGAGGAGTAATGTCTAAGGTTTTGGGAGGAGTAATGTCCATGGCCAAAGTGTCCAGGAGGAGTAATGTCCTGAAATCGTGTGCATTTGTCGAGATAATAAACTGATAGTGACGTTTCACTCAGCGCCTCACTCAGTGGGACATGCCATAAATTACAGTACAGGTCTTTGCATGCTGGACCTGGTATGCATGCTGGACCTGGTACTATCTTTATGTAATAAAAAATAACTTTCGTTCATGTAGCATGGTCTTGGTCACATTTCTTTTAGTCACAAAAGTTTGTTGACATTAGAGGTAAAACCCGTTTTCCTGAATTCTGGATTTTTGCATCATTCATTCAATGTGCTACTCAAGCAGCTAGTTGAAGTAGGTTGATTCCCACGGTCAGGAAAATCATAAATACCCTAGTGTCTTAATTTCAGCTGTAAACATGAAATCTCTGAATGGCTTCATTATTTTGATTTTCACCCATAAGTGTCTGCCATTTCCTATACTCTGTAAAGAAAATACTCAAGACTGAAATAAAATCCCAAAACCGGTCCAATATTCACAATTATTATTTGGATAAAACAAATATATACTTGTACACAAAGACTACACATAAGTCATAACACTATTTTATAATATTGCTGACATTCCTGTTTTATAAATAAATTAATATGTTTAACTTGGAAACTTTTTCTGACACAAGTTTTGATTTTAAAAACAAATCAGCTATTGTATTAAATTTATTACAATGCTAAGTGGTCTTGTTCCTAGTTTTAATACTGTTTGTTTCTTCTGAATGCTCTTGATTATTTGTTCCCCAGATTTAATACAGCAACTTGATTCAGAATTATTTCTGTTTTCAGCCATAGAATTATGCACGGCAGCATCTATCAATGTTTTACCCAATGGGACACAGGTCATTTGACAGAAAACGGGTTCTGATAGGTGGGATTTGACACAGCAAGTGACACTGCAAATGATTCCAGATTTTTGGGATTTAAGAAACCGCAAAAAATCAGACAACCCATGGTAAGCAGAACTGCGGACAGTATATTAATTTATTATTTCAAACTACTTGCCTGAATAGACAAATTTTAATATTTTTCCTATAATTTTATAATCTATGCTAATTACTGCAAAAGTTACTTGCTAGAATCAACAATATCATGTCCTGTACAACTGGACAAGTTCTAATTTTGCAGACTGACACTCTGCAGACCTTAATTGAATTTTAAATGTGTAATATAAGTGATATCAAATTACCAACAGGACCATATCTCTAGAAAAATACTAAGGGGAAAACATAGTGTCTTTTAGGGGTGTTTTGCTCTAGAAAAGTACTTAATTACATTTTAGTGATTTCCCAAATTTTCACCTCAGTCTGGCTACAGGCTGACCTGTATATTGTAGGTCAGGGTCTAATTTAGCCCATACAAGATTATGGTCATAAAATACTGCTTTGTACGAATCATATTTATACTGCTTCAATTGACATAACTTTGAAAGTTCTTATTAATAAAATTTTGACAGCACTTAGCACTGAGGTCACTTTTAAAAAATTTAACTGAATTATTTTAACTAAATGTATGTTTGTGTATCTTTCAACTTACTATTTTGTGTGTGTTTTTAACTTTCAGGAAGGTGAAAGTACCATGATTATAAAGAGGTTCAGAACAATTGGACAGCTACATATTTAACTCAATGTGTAAGTTAACCAAATAAGAATTAAAGATGGGTCCATTCTTATTTTATTACACTACCCAAGATTTTAATCTTTGGTTGATTGAAATAAAACAATGGAAATGATGGAACTGTAACTCACTTGGTCGCTTTCATTACAGTGATTTACTTAAACCAGAATTCCATGTATTCTGTTATAAAAGTGTTGACTGGGTAAAGTCAATCTCCCAATTTTAAAGATTATTCCATCATTTCTTTTGTTTGGCTATTGTAGTGGATTAATTTGTTTGTGCATTTGTGTTAAATCCAGTTTCCTGGACTATATCTTAACCAGCAGTCCAGCACTAACTAGTCATTCTACAAAAGGAACAGCAACTACTCCACATGTGGAGGAAGACATGGTTCTCAAATTTCCATGGAAAGTAATGACCGGTTCACATGGTATCATCAAACCAAGAACACTAACCAGTTCACTACAGCAAGTTTATTCTTACTTTGGTCCCCATACCAACAGTAATAATGTAAACACTATAAAATATTTGTTGTTTTTACAGGTTAAAATAAGAACAAATACAGTCATGCTCTGATATTTCATGATCCATGTGTAAAGTGAATTCCTGTAGACGCAGATTCCAGGTTAGTTAATTTATGGTTGGTTGTAAAACAAGTTTTTCCAACTAATATTAACCATTCTCGACACCTCAATCCTGATGTTATATATCCATCACCACGAGGGTATGAGAGAAGAGAAGCTAGCTTCCCTTATATGCTGAGCATCAAGCAAGAGGATTTCTGGTACCATTTAATTTCGTCTTTAGTATGACGCAGCCTGGGATCGATCTTGGGACCTCCCACACACAAAGCGGAGGCTATATCACTAGGCTATCGAGGAGGCCGTAATCACTCTTGATACCTCATTGCTGAGGATATGAGGGAAGAGAAGTCAGTTTCAATTTTAAGCTGAGCATCTAGCATGGGAATTTCTAATACCATTCTTGTTTAAATGTTTTTCGTCCATTTTCCTCGAACTAGATGACCATACATACATATTCACATTAATGATAAGTTGATCATTTATTTTCGGTGAATAGGCTACTGTCAATTCAATAAGTTATATTAATGAGGGAACTTTCCCTTTCCAAATAATATAGAGAATTACAGTGAACTCTGTTACACCCAGATAAACATAGTTAACTTGACAGACAAGCTTATGTTGTTACTGTTCTCTATTAATTTTTAATTGGACAGTACCCATGTTCATTATAATCCACAATCATTGTTCATCAACACCAAGATTGGACTGCATGATTTGGTTGTATCATTTTTATTACAGGTTTAGCCATCTTTCCAATTATAGTAGAACATAGATAAGAATGAAACCTAGAACTTCATCAAAATCAGCAGCAATATGAAGAGGGAGCTACAAGCCAGTTGTGATGTCGGGATATGTGTTTGAAAGTCAACATTGCTGCAACACAATGAAAACCAAATTATGTAGACAATAGAAGTTAGTTCCATGAAAACAGTTACTGCTGCTTTTTTAATTTAAACTTTTCTTCTTATCAATGTATATCATTAAGGTGTTGCTATCAATTATAATTCAAGGGATACTATTTGTTATAAAACTCCCTTTGACATTTAGTGTTAAATTAATGTGAAATTACTCCATGTCTCAATTTTATTTTATTGCGAGAATTGGTACTTCTTTATGACATTTACCAGTGACCAAGCTTACAATTCACTCATAGACTAAGGTAGATAACTTATGCTTAAAACTTTATACAAATTATTACCCTTGGCCTTTAAAATATTCACATTGGTGAAGTATAAGTATGCTCCCCATCTAAATCTCATTCCAAACTAAAGCTATCAATGATTGGAAACCAAATTGTCGACACTGCCAAAATTGCCAATCTAATAACCAAATTTTTCCGAAGGAAAATCTGGTTAAAGTGCATTAATTGTAATTCTGTACAAACATATTGAATGAGGGGTTGAAGTTGATAAGCTTTGATATAGCATTGAATATATGTCTATGATAGGTATTCAGTAAATTCAAAATGCTGTATTATTGTATTAAGATTTCAGTCAAATGATGTGTGACATCAGAGTAATATGTTCTGCATAAGGCTTAAGCACATGTGTCTGTGATAATTTATGTGTATAACTTTGATAGTCATTGAACTTTTGTTGCCTAATTATAGCATGCACAGGATAACAAGAAAGGTGGGAAAATTTGGAATAAACCACAAAGGTGGAAACATCAAGTGTGCTCGATTTATCGATGTTATTTTAGTATATTGTATATATAATTGACCGTATGTGTTTATTATAGTAACCAATTTTGCAACAGTAGACCATCCAGTCAATGTTTGTAAACATCACATTATCCTGGGCGCACTATAGTCTGACGGTTTGTGTGGTATCATATGTTATAGCTTGACCAGATTAAACTGAGACTCATCTATGTCCGTAAGCTCGTCCGGCTATATTCGATTGACATGTTTATTTACTATGTAACGTTATGTCCGTGTAAGGCCATCTATAATTGTAAGAATATGTTTAAAAACTTCGGAATTTTCCGGACTTAACGAATTATGCAAGGAGTCTCAGTTTAATCTGGTAAAGCTATATCCATTTGGATGTCACCACTATTGTGATTCTTTCAAAACAATAGCAAATACGAACTGCTACATTTGTGTGTATTGACTCAGGTATACTTAATATACAGTTAAACCTGTGTCAGTGACCATATACAAACCCTATTACTATAATTATTTCAAAGTATGTGTGTTAAGACAATCATTTTCATACCCCATCACATTTTCAATGATGTTTAACCTGATAAGAGTGACCACCTGTATATAAAGAACATTTTGCTGCTCACATTGGTGGTTTGACTGTATATACATGTATATTAAAAAGTGCTATAAACAGAAGTGCTTCTTTGTTTATCTTGTAGCAGTAGTAGAGTGTAAATAAAAATATGAAAGTGTTCACAGTAGTTTGCAGTACATTTCACTGATGACCAACAGAATAGTACTTGCTTAGAAATGTTTCAACATACGCTTGTTATGTTGCTTTAGACACATTTTTCCCAAAATATTTAAAAGGGGTTGAGGATATTGTTTGAAAAACATTTACAGTTATAGTGAGGTGGTCAACAGTCAAAATATCAGGATTTAAATGTACTAAAATGTGAAACAAAAGGAAAATCACTTTGATGCTGAAACAAAATTTATTATGATAACTCGCTTAGTCACATCAAAATTGGATTTCGCAATTGTATAGAAAGGTTTTGTGCATCATCAGATTGTCCAGATCATCTGTCAGCTGCTTCAATATTCGATCCTGGAAATCCATAGTTAAGACAGCAACTTGTACAACATCTACCAGTCTTCTGCAAATATATGTAAATAATGGATATAAATTATATTACAATGGTTATATTAATATTACAGAAAAGTACCTATTGAATGACACATTTAAGTGCCTAAGTCAATGCTGAGTTTGTTCAATGTACATGTAGACTAACAACTGAAGTTTTGGTTCAGTTTTGATTCCCAGAAAATTCCAAGAAAACTTGACCATGTCAATTTTCCACCACATGTGGAGAAGTCGATGGCTTCTTGTGGAAGGGTAGATAGTATCGGTTAGGATGCAGTTTACGGTGCAGTCAAGTATAACTGGTAAGGTGAATCAGGCTGAGGCGCGATTTAAAACTGAAATCGTTGAGAAAAGCACCCTCTTGTATAATTACACCAGTCATAACTTTTAGTTTATCTTAGACTGACGTCACTCTGATAAACAATTAACATCTTTAAGTAGTTGGTAGTAGCTATAAGGATAAACATTCCTCATTGTGATTTTTTGTGGAATACAATAAAAAGAATCAACATTTGTCGTTTCATAGTAAACTTTCTTAAATGAGGCCATGTCTCTATATAAATTGACAACTTTGGACTGGTCATCTATGTAAAATTGAAATAAACAATCTAAATATTTATATTACCTGATAGTGTCATACATTTTTCTGCAATACACCATTAACCACACATATATAGTCCTCAAACACTGAACTGTTGTCCAACCTCATGTAGGCACCCAACCTCAGTTAAAATCATCCTTTTGTGGGAAAATCATTCAGCATAGATCTGTAAAATACATATTTGTATAATATCAAAATTAGGTAATTTTTTGCGTTTGACAGAGACAGTCATTATCTCCAAATTGTGATGTAATTTGGTTTACCCCTGCCAAATTGGCCAACGACAGTCACCTTCAGGTCTGAAGGTTGAGACAGAAAGTTTGTGTGTTACAAGGAATCCGGCCAAGCTGACCTGGTAGCTCTTTCACTAGTAGACTCCTTGGTTCTTTAACCTACCCGGTGTGAATAGCACCAATATACCTCTAAGCATTTCTGAAATTTCTTGTGTCCCAGCTGAGATTTGAATAAAGGACCTCCTGATTGGTAGTGGATAGCCTATAGGGCTAAACATAATACATGGAATGTGTAATTTGACATCAACTACAGTAGCCAGTTAGTACCATGTCAATTGTTTTCAGTTGTTCCTGAACACTAGTCACTACAAAGCAATACAACGACCTGATACACTGTGCGAAAAGGCCATACTGATGTACATGGATGTTCGACAATGCGATTTGGCATTCATCAAAAATGTTAATACATGTCAAGTTAATTTTGGTGCTATATGTCACATGCATTGCCGAGCATTATATCACAGTGTCTCAATGTCATATCACATTGTTCAGGGAAGCATGTTGCAAAAATAGACCATTACAAGACGCAAGACAATGTGATATGCTGCTTACGATATCAAACTGAAACGATTGCATGACGTCGACATCGTGACATTTTTAAATTTTAGTCAATTTTACGAACTTCGTATTCCGTTGTCTTCTGTCAAACATCGTCCTAACTAGTGCTAATGATAGGAGCATATTCATACCGCGAGTATCTGAGTTTTACTAGTAGAACTACGTCCTAACACCCTTGTTTTGCATCGTGTACGGGGGCGGCGGACAACATAATATCACTCACTCTCAATTTCTCAACACCTCATTACTGATGGTATCATTCAACATAGAATTTAAGCCCCTCATGACAGAGAAGCCAGCATTCCTTCATGAAACGAGTTAGATATAAACATGTGTTGTATGTTTCATGCTGATGAGGGCCCAGGTGCAATCAATAATTTGAATATAACGTCCTTTTACCGAGTCTGAAAATCGATCCATGCCATGGATGAAAGAATTAATATTTCAAAGAGAAAGTAGACAGTGCTCTCGTTATAAATTTGGTCAATGATATCATATAAATTTAATATAAATGAGTAACCTAGGTATAAAAACAAGAAGAAAGATCAAATATACTTCTGTTCTCGTCCCAATGTGACCGTATTTCAGCATTTTTCCGACGATCAAATCGACTTGCTGACTTCATCTTCGTCGTCTGAACGCTTACAAAGTTTAAACGGCGGACACCGAGTATAAATGAAATACCACCCGTTTTAACAGAAAACTCGACCAAAAGTCGGTTCACAAGTCAAAGCAGTCATACAATATTCACGAAAAATGGGTTCGCATGACAATGATGCAAAAATACTTACTTGTACCTGTAAGAAGTTCATCTGAAATCCTTAATCACGAGTGTAGATCGAAGTTGATACAACAGGCTCATCACCCGCCATCCAATTCATAGCGCTAGCGATTCCATTTGACATTTACGTATATTTTAATAATTTTACACTGTCTTTTACATGTTTGTTTGTTTATTTTAGCCATTTTTACAATGAATTATGGGATACGGATCAATTGTGATCCTCCTCTAAAGCAGGATCAAAATCGAACAAGATCAAGCTCAAGTTGATCCCGATTTTCGGCTCAACTTTGATATTGATCCTTTGTGAACACCAATTTTGATCTTGATCTTGATCTTGATCCAAATATTTGATCTGATCCTGAAAATCAGGCTTAAGCTGTTTCGTGAACTCGGGGCCTGGTGTTTGCCAGAAGTTTGG